>KV002532.1:127633-148295 GCA_001598015.1 Dorcoceras hygrometricum
TTGATTTTGCTGAACATATTTTTGTCTTTGTCCAGCGTCTTGTAAAGAATGTCCCTGGCTACGTTGTCCAGATTAGCTTTCTTTTTATCATCGTTTGTGTATTCGTGTCTGGCCTTTTCAAGGAACTGAGCCTCGCCATTTGACACAGAGAACGCCAGATTTGGCTTCATAATCTTCAACGGCCCATCTGTGATGACATACCACATGTCATCATCCATTGCAGCAAGATGCGCCTGCATGCGAATCTTCCAATCGTCATATTCGTCTCTGGAAAACAAAGGAATCTTATGTTGAGAGGTAGACATATTAAATGATGAAAAACGCAAAGATAGTTGTTCAATAACTGAGTTTTCCTGCTCTGATACCACTTGATGGTCCCGGAAATAGGATCACTAAGAAAATAGGAATTCTGAAGGGGGGGTTGAATGAACTCCTTCGATTTTTCTATTTCAAAGTTCTTTTAAAATGTTTGGATCTCAGTTTTATGCAAACTTCTCAGCCAACAAAATATGTGCGGAAATAGGCCGATTGGTTTGTGAACAATGAACAATGCGCAACACAAAATAAATGCGTAAGTAAGAGATTGAGTCGAGAGTTTGTTTCTGGAAGTTCGGATATCAATATCCTACGTCTCCCCTTCTTCCTCCTCGGAAGGTAGCACTAAAAGACTTTGATGTGAGTAGCCTTTCTACAAACATCCGATCCCGTAACCCGCAGCTACGAGAACTCCTAGCGCTTTACAACACTTCACGCAGACTTCGCTACTGGTATTTACAATGCTTTGAACGTTTTTCGAACTTCTTAAACAAGACAGTTCGTTTACAGACTCTATCAAATATATCAATGAGAACACGTATTTAGAGACTGTAAATATCTTCTGGTATCAACAATGAATAACCAGAAGATTGACTCGAAGGTATTTCAAATGATGATTAAACGATAAGTTCTTCGAGTCTTTGAGCTTTTGAAGATATCAACGAAGTGTAAGCTCTGTAAAGATTTTGGCAGCGTGACAGCAAAGATAATAAGCGAAGTGTCTTCTTCAACACCGCTGCTGATATTTATAGGCTTCGACTGCAACGGTCATATTAATTCTCCAAAGGAAAACGAATCCCGTTTGAATTACTGCCAAAATCGTACACCGTAATTCCTGCTCCACTGCAAGGTCAATTGCTCATCCACAGAGCCAATTTGTCTTCTTTCCATTTTTGTGTAAGCATGGAGAAACGGCCTCTGTACACTGTACTATTTACCCAAAATAGTACCTAACTTGTCTCCTCAATTCCAGGCAACTGTACGATCCAACAAATCTTTTCCTTATGAGCAATCGATCGTATTTGAAATACTTTGAGCTTGCGCCTGAAATTGCTTTGATAACCAGCACTTACATCCATCGTCGTTGTCAAGAACTTCGACTGGAAAAACGCTTGGAAGAATTCACCTGCTGATATGCATATGCGTTTTTCCATCTGCTGATTCCTTTTAAAGCGATAAAACTGATGTCGTGTCAACTTATTCAAGTGACGCCGTTTTGCTATCTTTTAAATACATCTGCTGGTTAACACCAAGTAGTGCATCTGCTGGTTTGTCAAAGAAACGCTTCTGCTGAATCAATCAAAACGCTGTCGTTCCAACTTAACCAAACGCTGTCGTATCGCAATCTCCAACAAATATACTTAACCAACTGCTGAACTCTTCAAGAAAGTATCTGCTGATTACTTCATCTACTGATGCGAAACTGTGCACTCCAACGACGTCGTTCTAACTTATCAAAACGTTGTCGTTTACCAATCCTTAGAAAAACACGCTGAAACTCAAAACGGTACCTGCTGATCGAGACAACAACATCTGCTGAAAACTCACGAATACTCCAACTGCTGAAATACCACTGTAGATAGATAAGACGATCTCCTGAAGAGTGCGACAACTGATTGTCCAATTGCAACTTGTCTTATTTTTGTTATCACCAAAACTTATAAAATATTGTCCTAACAATTTCCCCCTTTTTGGTGATGACAAAACTTCAGCAGCCGAGACAAAAGATATGCAAAAATAAATTGCACACTATCTGCTGGAAAACAAATTTTATTAACCAACAAAAATTGTACATATGATGTGTACAAAGAATATTAGCAGAAAAAGATAATCTAGTCTTTTCTTCTTCTTTTCAACGACCTTGCCTCTCTTCTCCTTCTTTCTCTGTCTCGCTCCGCTGCATCTTGATTCGCAAGTGAAGCTCTGTCAGCATCCAGCACTGTATGAACAATGCGTCGCTTAGCCATTTCAACTCTTTGCTCAAAAGTTGGAGTCACAGCACTGCCTTCAATTTGAGTATTCGAAAAATCAAATACCTCATCTTCGTCTGTTTGATCAGCCATGAAGCATTGAACCTCCTCTTGTTCACTATCGCTTGAAGATGAGCTGCTGCTGGATGTATCTGAGTCGCTATCAGCCCAGCTTTTGGTGCTTTCTTCAGCCACCAACACTTTGCGATCATACTTGCGACTGAATCTTTTGTTGCTGTTGGTCTTCATATTTCTGTCGCTTGATCTTTCTTTGAACTTGTCCTTGGACTTGTCCTTGGACTTCTCAACATTTCTTTCATTATCTTCCTCATCGCGTTTGTATCTCTCTTCTTTCCTGTAGCGATCATCAGCTCTTCTATCATCTCTCTTGTATCTATCGTCTTTCTTGGGTCTGTTGCAATCAGCAGCAAAATGACCTGGACGATCACAATTATAGCATTTCAAATCAGAAGATACTTTATCAGATTTGTTATAATTATTGAAAGAAGTATAAGGGTTGAAAGATCTTCTCAAGTATTTCCCAAACTTCTTAACGAAGAGGGACATGACGTCATCAGAGAGTTGATCTGCTGATTTGCTCGTGCTTGGAGAGCATGGTTCAGCAGTAGCGGCAGCAAGAGCTTTCGTTGGCTGGGATGTTGAAGGCGCTTCTGATCTGGTTTCGAGCTCAAACTCATAGGCCTTTAGATTTGCAAATAAATCATGGAGCTCCATTTTGTTGAGGTCCTTCGATTCCCTCATAGCCATGGTTTTCACGTCCCACTCTCTGGGCAGGGCTCTCATCACTTTTAGCACCAACTCCCGGTTGCTATACTCTTTTCTCAAGCTGTTCAACTCGATGATAATAGCACTGAAGCGCTCGTCAAATTCAGTCATTGTTTCACCGTCTTTCATCTTGATTGCTTCATATTTTTGCTGAGCCACGGTCTTTTCCCAGATTTCTATACAAAACGCTGGACAAAGAATAAATCTAATTTGGACAACGTGGCCAGGGACATTCTATACAAAACGCTGGACAAAGACAAAAATATGTTCAACAAAATCAAGACCTGTGCCACAGCGAAAGAAATCTGGGAAAAGACGGTGTCTACTGACGTGTCTACTGGTAACATTTATTACCGTTATGTCCAAAGGGTAAAAATAGAAGAGCAGATCAGCTGTGAGAAGGTTACTGATTGCGAAATCAATGACTTACAAACTCACATACCTTCAAGAGCAAAAACAGAGTTCATTTTCTTGAACCAGATCACAGCTAGTGACACACATACACAGATTTCCTTATCAATTTATTGTGTCATGAAACATCAGTACACACTCTGTAGTGTTGAGTTTCATTGTATATCATAAACAGAGAGTGTCTAGTGATATTGTGAGGATTGAGAATTTAGATTAGTGATTAATTGATTTGATTTGGGATTAATCACGTGAATTTTGAGGTTCCTGCCGATTTTTGAGCGTTGCGATAATTTTTGGAAAATTCAGTCGTAGCAAGTTTTTGGAGCAAACTGTCAGCAGCAGGTTACTGTAGCTCCTGCTGGTGGATTTTTGGAATCAGCAGAGATGACGTCAGCGTGACGCAAGGAGAGCTGCTGGTTTGGTTTCGAAGTTTGAAGTTGCTGCTGGCATATGTTGCGCTTAGCGTGAGATTGAATGAGGAAGTGACACGTGTTAGTCAACATTTTGGAGTGTTGACTATTGGATTCAGCAGTTGCGCTTGTGAACAGTGATCAGCTGATGGTTTGTGGAATCAGTCGCAAGAGCTGTTAACAGATATGGTGACGTAGGCGTGACGTATTCCTTGCTGCTGGTAGTAGATCGCGTTGTGTTGGTTGCTGCTGACCAGCAGGCGCGCAAATGCTATTCTGTTGAGAAGTGACGTCGTTTGGATTAGTAGATGCGTCGTCGTTTTGAGTGATTTCACGCGACCAGCAGATGGATTGTTTTGAAGAGAGAGCTGTTACCAGCTCTTGGTAGTTTTGTTTGCGAGAGCTGTTGTCAGCTGGTGTTTGCTACGGCGTCGTTTTGATAAGTGGGAACGGTGTCGTTTTGAAGTGTTTTCGTGCGATTATTTGTGTAGTCGTTGCTGCTGAATTTAGCGAAAGAAAGGAGGTATCTGCTGGAAGATCTCTACTGTTCAGTCGACTGAATAATGGGTGTTCAGCAGACGTTGATTTGGGGAGATTATATATAGAAGTGTTGTTCGACACTTAGAATTATTTTGAGCCAGATATTTCTTATCTCTTCTTCTCCAAACCCTCGTCGAGCTACTGTTCACCGTGGTTTTCCACCGCCGATTCCCATCGCATCCAGCCTTTGTTTTTAGAAAATCTTAGTTGCGCTGGTTTCCCCTTTCTTAGCTCTTTCGTTTGCTACCCATTTGAGACGTTGTATTCGCGTTGGTGTGGAAACGCGAAGCTGCAGGAGTTCGAAGCTTTTTAAGAAAAGTCTGTACGTGCGTTCTTCTGCTAGCGTGAGCTTTTGGGTGAGCATTCCTTGTAGAATTGAGCTCTGTTCTTGTAGCTAATGCCTGCGAAGTGTAGGAATTGAATTAAACTTCTGGCCGTAGGATTAGCGTGTTTATGATGAGATTGAGCTAAGATATTAGCTATATTGTAACAGATTTCAACTTCCAGGAAGTTCCTGCTGCGTGATTTGAACCAGGAGAAATCTGTTAGGTAAATTGAAGAAGAAAGGTACGATTGAGCAGCCCTTAGCAGCTTTGAGCGTGAACATGTTTGTATTTCAATGTTGTGAAATCCGTGACTTTGTTGCTAGGCGTTCACGTGGAACAGGTTGATGAATTGCTTGAGCTATACATTCTGTTTGCACGTATTATGAATTGTATGCATTAAGCATGGATATTGAATGGCATTCATGCATACATCTTGAGCCTGAATTGATAGATTGATTTGATTACCTGATTGGGTGCCACGTTGTGACTGGCCGACTGTTGAGTCGTGCCCAAAAAGTCCAACGCTATCATCGGAGTGGTGACTACCGGATTCGAGTGTCTACCACCGAGTTGTGATGGGCTGACGGGCCCCGATGATCACGGACCGATGATTTCCACCGGCTGATTGGCTATGCGTGGTATAGAGGCTTGATTTGAGTTGCCAGTTGATAGACTGGTCTAGCTATCCGATTTCTTGATAGCTCTCATGCATTCATTGTATTGATTTATAGCATGCTGCATGTTTATCTGCTTTGATAGCTCTTCGTACTGAGGCTTGACCTCATACTTGTTTCCTGCTTTTGTTTTGTTTGGGTCTGTGTTGCCCATTTGCAGGAGCATTAGGTAATCAAGCTGGACCGAGTGGAAGTTCAGCTGGTCGATCCCCGCGTCCCTGAGTCCCAGTCTATATATGATATGTATTGAACCGGGGGATGCCCCGTGTTATCATGTATTGGGGATTTCTATTTGGTTGATATACCTGTTGTGTTGGAGTTTGAGGCAACTCGTATTTTATTATCGCTATTTTGAATGTATGATTTGAAGTTCAGGCCCATTGTATTTCGAAAAATTTTAAGCCCTGATTTTAAGCTTCTGTGTTTATGCGCTTATTATGTGTTAATTGTTAGTAATTAGCACGGGGCCTGACATATATTTTCAAAACTAGCCTAGATATGTGTTCATTGTATTTCGAACCAGATCGTGTGTCTGGATTCTTGGTTGAGACTAGTTCTTGCAGCTGCTGGCTGTTGGATCGGTTTTGTACATGGAGTTGTATAAATCAAATCTTCTAATGAATATCCTTCCCATTGAGGAAGAAGGGGAGACGTAGGAGATTAAGCTCCGAACTTCCAGAAACAAATCTGTTGACTCTATCTTTGATATTCACGTATTTAACTGTTCACTGTTGAATCATGTTCTTTCCGCATAAAACATTTTTATGACACGAGACAACAGCTAATTACTGAGAACCCTCCAAGCTGGTAACTCCGCTGAGAGGTTAGCTACGGGCTGCAAAATTTTAAAACAGATTTTCGAAAAACAAATTAGCAATGGAGTTCATTCACATCCTCTGAACTCCCAAGGCTATTTTTCAATCTTAACAAGTGGTATTAGAGCCCGGATTATTAGTGTTTGAACAGTTTGTTTATTTATATTCATTAAATATGTCGATTTCTTACAACAAGATTCCTATATTTTTCAAGGAGGAGTACGACGTATGGAAGATACATATAAAACTCACCTGGATGCCCAGGACGATGACATGTGGTTTGTCATCACGGATGGACCAATAAAGATTATGAGGCCAAACACAACAATAGCTATATTAGGTGGTGCGCCTCATTGGACAGAAAATCCAAGGATGGAGTGGACATCCGACGATAAGAAGAAATCTAATGTGGATAATGTCGCTAAGGACATCCTATACAAGACGCTAGACAATAACATGTTTAGCAAAATCCATACGTGCGCTATAGAAAAAGAAATCTGGGAAAGCTAACCCAGATCTGTGAGGGCAATGAAGAAACCAAAGAAAACAAGAGTGCATGGGCTGATTCTGTGAGGTCCGGGTCTCAAAAGAGGGCGGGGAGTGATCGCCGGTGCCCGAGGTTGCGCGGACAATGAGCGGCTCCTGACAGGCTTCTAGAGGCGAAGGGGCACATGAATGAACCGATCCCACACCGGAATGAGAGGGATTACGAGACTGGGAAGTTATAGATGAAGTTGAGGTTAGTTGAGATAGCTTATCAGATTTAATTGGTACTACCCATAACAACAAGGTGCATCTTTTTTCGGGAGCCTATTGATGGATCTGTTTTGACAGATCCTGATTAAGTTTTGAATTACACAAAACCTGTTATTGTGTTTCTAACAATTCCACTTAAGTGTACAGATTCTAGGAATGAGGAAGATGATGAACAGTCGAAGAATCTGTCCAGCCGATGGTTCACAATATAAAAATCAGCAGTTGGTTTGGTGCATTCATTTATACGGAAGCTGGATTAGCAATGGAGACGTCCAAAGTTGAATCAGTTCTTCGTAATTAGGCGGAGGCCAAGTTGAACCAGCTGGAGCGAAGTGAATCAGCTGGAACAAAAGAGAACCAGCTGCAAGCGCTAGAAGAGGAAGATGAACCAGCTGGAACATCAAAAGGGAACCAGCTGGGACATCTAAGTGGACCATCAAAGATGATGTCATCGGTGACGACATCATAATCACCAGATGAAGAGAAGCGCAAGATCTGGAATCAGCGATGATGACATCAGCAGTGATGTCATCACAATCAGCAGATGAAGAAAGTTCAGCTGGAGCGCTAAGCGTAGATGATGTCATCAGCAGTGACATCACAATCAGCAGGAAGCCAATTTTCACCAGCAGATGCTATTTGAAGTTGGCGATAGCAAAACGATGTCGTTCGAATAAGTTGATACGACAGCGTTTTGCCTTCGCGCTAAGATTCAGCAGATGCTCTTTGCGTTGATAACCAGCAGTCGCAAGATACCAGCAGGAAGCTACAGTACATCCAGACGAGAGCTTCAGCGTTATATTTAACCAGTCGAGGATGCATAGCAAATGATGTCGTTTGAATAAGTTGATACGACATCGTTTAATCGAACCAGTCGTTGGGAAGTCCAGTCGCAAGCATTTCACGACCAACGACTGGACAACCAGCTGCAAGCATATCGTTACCACCAGCTGGACAACCAGACGCAAGCACATTATGTCACCCGGTTTTAAGAACAAGCGTCTGGACAACCAGTCGAGAGCTACAATAGACCAGCTGTTGATATGCATCCAGTCGCAGCTGTTCAGCCATTCAACGCAATCAACGCTCAGATGGAAGAATCAATGGCTGAGATTAAGTCGTGCATATTTCCTGAATTCAAGGGAACAAGATTTGTACTATTCTGGGAAATAGTACAATTTACAGAGGAGCGTTGCACGGAAATGGAAAGAAGACAACGAATTAGCCTTGACAAGCGCAGAAAAGATTTGGAATTTATCTAACGGCTATATTCGAACAGAGGGTATTTATAGAAGAAGATTTGAAGGAAGAATTTAGACGAATTGTAGTGTCGGCTGCTGAATCTTCATCAGCTCGTTTAGGAGCATTTTCCTAGTGTGTGAGATGTATCTTTTGAGAGTTGTGCATACACTGTAATTCTCACACACAAAGATTCATTCACATCCATTGGTGAATGAATCTCAAAACCTTTCCAACACAGGTCCCGTACAAGCACGATGACGTTAAACTTGTGTATGTAGTTAGTCACACATTTGCGGCTGGTGTGCATTGTTGAAGTCTAGGAGTTCTCGCAGCTGCTGGTTGCGGGATTGGGTCTGTACGTGTTGTATAGATCAAAGTCTTCTAGTGGAGCCTTCCGAGGTCGAAGAAGGGGAGATGTAGGACATGAGGTCCGAACTTCCAGAAACAAATATGCTGCGTATCGTATTTCTTTTATTCATTCAGCACTCGCATTATCTTAGCACGCATGACACACGTTTACAATTCAGAACTTGCATTGTTTCAGCACTCACGCATACACAGTTCAGCACACAAACACTTGCACAGTTTCGAACAAATTTATGTTGCACATAAATCTATTTGAATCGTTTTAAAATACAAGGATTCAGTTATGGTATTTTCCGCATGATTTTTAAATCATACCAGATCTGTCTCCGGTGCTCCTCTGTTTATTTTAAATGTTCAAGAACAAGAGGTATTGCACCTCAAGTGTTTTAGCAGCGCGCAAAATTTTCTAAAGTCTTTTAACAAGCACGGCTGCTGATCCTATTTTCGGACCAACACCTATCACTTAATAACTCCAAAGTTAAGAGTGCTTGACTTGAGACAATTTTGGGATGGGTGACCCTCTGGGAAGTTTCTCAGGGTGCGTGCGAGTGAGGACAAAAACGCTGAAAAGATCAATGTTTGTACAGTGGGGGCAGTCGTTAGATCTGGGGCGTCACAGATGGTATCAGAGCCGACCTCTCTTAGTACGGTGTGGTTCGGGGACGAACCAACCGGAAGCTGGTGGGCATGTGAGGTCCGGGGCTCAAAAGAGGGCGGGGAGTGATCGTCGGTGCCAGAGGTTGCACGGACAATGAGCGGCTCCTGGCAGGCTTCTAGAGGCGAAGGGCACATGAATGAACCGATCCCACATCGGAATTAGAGGGATTACAAGACTAGGAAGTTATAGATATAATGGATGTTAGTTGAGGAAGGCTTATCAGATTTAATTGGTACTACCCATAACAACAAGGTGCATCTTCTTTTCGGGACCTATGGAAAGTTTCTCAGGGTGCGTGCGAGTGAGGACAAAACATGCTGAAAAGATCAGTGTTGGTACAGAGGGGCAGTCGTTGAATCTAGGGCGTTACAGATTCAGATTCAGAAGAATCTAGCTCAGGAACATCTTCATCCAGTGAATGCGAGTATGAAGTACAATGTCTAATGGCTGATGACACTGATGAGGTGTTTGATTTCTCCAATCTAGAATTTATAGTCGAGGTTCTTGTCACATCGCTAAACGATATGGTTCAAGAGTAAAAAATGGTTTCTAAATCTTTCGAGGAAGTAAAAGCTGAAAAGAAGAGTTATGCTAATAAAGCTGAGCTGGTTAGCTCAAGCGAAATGCAAGCTACTTTAAGTAAGCTTGCTACTAAGAATGATGATTGAGAAGCATATCCTAGGGGATGCTCAATGAGAATCAGCGGTTGGCTGGTGTAATAAGCTCCTGGACCAGGTCTTCTGCTTTCCTGAATAAACGGCATGGAGCTATGAAGCCATCTAGTGATAAAACCGGATTAGGCTATAATAGCGATGAAAGCAGTACAACAGAAACCAATTGTACTCCACAGCTGGCTAGAACAAAACTTCAAACAATGAATTTTGTAAAATACATCATGGTACAGCCAGTAGAGGCACAATCGGTTGAAGAAAAGATAGCAGCTAAGCCTCAAATCTGGAAAGGAAGATTTTGCAGGCTGGGGTATACTGCTCCTGAGAGGTCTCGGGAAAGCTGGCTAAATAAGAAAGTTGAACAGATGAGGGATAAACCCAAATCTGGTGGTAGAAAGCAAAGCCAGTTTTTCTCACACTTCTACCAAGGACAGGCAGTACAGGCCTAGATACAATAAGCCCAGATCGAATGGCACACACTGCTTATCTGACGAATACCAGATCAAATAACACACACAAACCACACACATATTGTGATCCATGCACTGGTAAAATGGTTAAGATTATCCAATTGTGGGTCCCAAAACGTCTAATCAAACATGGACCCAAATAGACCAAAGGGTACCATTTCGAATTGTTTGTGATTGCAGGCACAACAGGTATTCAAACTGGAGCAATAAACGTGGTATCTGGACAGCGGATGTGCAAGGCAAATGACTGGTAATGCCAAGCTTCTCACAGATATCAAAACATGCAACGGACGCAAGATGACCTTCGGTGATAACTTTAATGGTAACACCGTGGGTAAGGGTAAGCTTACCCATGTACTTTTACTGTCAACAATGTTCTCCTTGTTGAGAACTTGTGTTACAATCTGATCAATATCAGTCAGTTGTGCGACAGTAACTACAGAAGCAAACTTTCACTATTTTGAATCCGAAAGGACTGACTGTGCTAGTATGTTATTGATCTGGAAACACTTACAAAATTGATTGGTCTGATCAACCACATACAGAACAAACTTGCCTAGTAGCTGACTATTCTAAGAGTTGGCTATGGCATGAGAGGATGAACCATCTGAATTTCAAAAAAATTGACAATCTGAGTAAGCGTGAGTTAGTTGATGACTTTCCCAAATTAAAATTTTCAAAATACAAGATCTGCTCAGCCTGTCTGCTGGGAAATAAAATCTACTTTGAAAAATTGGGGTAGTAACAAAACCTCACGTGAGCTGGATCTCTTACATATGGATCTTTTTGGTCCTATACCCATAACCAGCTTATGGGGAATGAAATACAACCTTGTCGTCGTTGACCATTTCAAAATTTATATCGGTGTTGTTCTTAAAATCAAAGGATCAAACTGCCGATCAGCTGATCAAGCTTTTAAAGCGTTTACAAAATGAGCAATCATGCAATGTCAACCAGATAAGGAGTGATAGAGGAACAAAGTTTTTAATATTAAAATTTCCTCTTATCTGGATGACATTGGAATCAGGCACGAGTTGTCTGCAGCTAGAACACCTCAACAAAACTGTGAGGACTAGAAATCTGTTCAATGGTGATTAGTGAGATAATAAGATCTGGATTATGGTAGTGATTTTTGAATTTGGATGTATTGTGAATGGTGTCTAGTATACTGTGTAGGAAGTAGGCTATCATATCATTGTGTAAGGGAGAGTGTTAGGTCTCTAGACAGATTTGGTATATCGAAGATCGTTGGAAATCAGATTTTGATAATGCCCGCGCGAGTGAGTTAGAAGTGCAGTGGAAATTGGTTTGGTTCGTTGTTTTCAGGTTTGGGTGAGATCTGGGTGTCCAAATCTGGTCCTCTCTGGTTTGAGTGAGATACCGCGAGCGGGAAGCGATACGATGTCGTTTTAGGCGCTAGTCAGATCTGGTGTTGAGAGAGAGATAGATTTGATTAGCGAGGATAAGTCAAGTGTTGGTCAACAGTACTATTTGGACCGGTCCGGTTCATGAGTTTGGAGTAAACCGGTGCGGTTTAATGATATCAGATTTGGTCAAGTCTGGATGAGCGTTAGTGGGTTTGAGTTGGTGAGATCTGCTTCAGATCTGGAAGCAGTGCAACGACGTTTTGATTAGTAGCGCTTGTCTAGCGTAGCGAAGCCAGATTTGAGTTATCACTGAGGCCAGATCTGAGGGACTTTTGCCTAAGCGCTAAGATCCGAGTTTTCGGTGAGATCTGAATAAGTCAGTGTTGACTGAAAGATTTAAATGCTAAGTAGCGATCGACACTTAGTCATTTTTCAACTCGACATTTCTTATATCTTTCCTTTGAAACCCTCGATAGGTACTGTTCAACCGACCCCTTCTCCATCAGATTGCCGTCGATTTTCGTCTTTGTTTGGAGCGAGATTGTTGGCGCTGGGTTCTTCTTTCTTAACTCATTCGGTTGATACCAATTTGAAGTTGTAGACCAACTTGTGGAAGAGGAGCGAAGTAGTTTTAGGTTCGAGTAACTTCGCAACTTCCAGTCGATGGTTTTCCACGTTTAGATTTGAGCTTCTGGGTAAGTGATTCTTCCCGTTCTAGCTTAGTTGAGATCTGGATAGTGCTCTGTAGAGTAGAGGTAGCTGAGTTGAGCTACGAAGCTTTAGATTTTACTGTTGAGTTCAGAATTGAGCTGATTATGAGATATCTTGACAGATTTGAGCTTTGAGCGGTGCCTATTAAGCTTCGTTGTGAGTTAGTGAGGAAGCCGATTTGAGCAGGACGTTGGTGCCGTGCCCTGGTGAGATCGTAGAATTGAGGTTTGAGGTACGAATTGAGCTAGACTTAGCAGCTTTGATATCAGCTTTGGGATATTTCTTTCGTGTTATATTGCTGTGATCTGTGCGCTGTTTGTTTATGAAGCTGATTATGTGTTCTTATCTGCTTAATGTGCGTGTGAGTTATATGCATTGAATTAAGCATGAGTCTGCTGTGCATTCACGCATACATATTGAGCCTGATTCCTTTGTGAGCTGAATTCCCTTGCACGTTGCGATCGGCCGGCTACGTCGTCGTGCCTGAAAGGTCCAACGCTGCTTTTGATGTGGTGGTCGGCTGAGTCGTCGCACCTGAATACCACTGCCCTGTGATGGTCGGCTGAGTCGTCGAACCTAAAGATCTCAGGATGATGATGAGATATGCTCAGCTGAGTCATTGTGCTCTTGTTTTTGCCTATCGATGATTCTTGATGGCCCTCATGCATTGCGTGGTTGAAATATTGCATTGTCTGATACGACTGTTGCTTTATTGTGCTCTTCGTACTGAGGTTTGACCTCGTATCTTTTCCCTGTTTTGGGCGGCCTTGGTCCGTATAGGCTTTGGCAGGTTCTTCAGGTAACCAGGCTGGACAGAGTGGTGCTTCAGCTGGTCGATCCCAATTTTGATTTGAGTCCCAATCTTATGTATTTATATTGAGCCAGGGGATGTCCTGTGCCTTTATTTTACTGAGGGGAGCTGTAGTTGATTTACTACTTGTTATTTGTTACCTGTTGTGTTGTTGAGTTCTGAGTTAAACTCATATTCTGATTATGAAACTTATTTTGAATGATACTGGATCAGGCCCATTTTGAAAAATTTTAAGACCTAATTTTTTTGCTTCCGCATCGTTGTATAATTATCTATGTATTAGCGCACCGGGCCTGACATTTTGGTATCATAGCTTAAACCGGGATAAGCTCGAATTCTTTTTCATCACACTCGAGTCTAGTCACAGAGTTTGAGTTTTTTGATTTTATTGACTCTGTGATTCTTATCTGCCTCTGTGTTTATTTGTTTCTTGTCTTACCTCTGAGTTTTGTTAGATGCCGTCGAGGAGAGGTAGGAGTAGGATCGCTAGGAAGATTGGTGAGGAGTCTAGAGCTCCCGGGAGTGATGAGGATGTTGAGCAGCAGAATATACCTTTGCGTCGTCGTGCTGGACAGACAGATGTAGAGGATGTGACTAGACATATCGGAGAGATGTAGCTAGTGTTGGCTAGGTTCCAGAGGATTAATCCCCCGAATTTTAATGGTGCTGAGAGTGTTCTGATAGCTGACGGTTGGTTAGAGCATATGGAAGAACTGTTTGATGCGGTTGAGTATTCTCCGAAGAGGAGACTGAAGTTAGCCGTTTTGCAGTTAAGAGAGCATGCTCAACGTTGGTGGAAGGGTACTTCCCCGAGTCATGCGCGAGACTGGAGCTTTGATTTCTTGGGAGAGCTTTTGTGCGGCTTTTCGACAGGAGTATACCTCTGAGCCTTTCATCAACAACCGTGAGCGGGAGTTCAACAACCTGAAGCAAGGGAGCTTGAGGGTGGCCGAGTATGTTAAGCAGATTTCTTCGTTGTTGTCGTATGTTCCCCATGTTGCGAACCAAGAGAGAACGAAGAGGAACAAGTTTTTTTGAGAGGATTGAGACCCGAGTTGTTCCGCATGGTGTTAGCTGGTTCCACTGCGACTTATGCTGAGGTAGTGGATAGAGCGGTTGATATCGAGGAGTGTCTGATGGAAGAACATAATCTAGTTCAGCCGACAGCTGGATGTAGTTTCCAACCTGTACCAGAAGTGATGCCTTATTTTCAATCTCCTCAGGTGCCGCAGCAATCGAATCGTCAGAGGTACAAGCCCCGAGGGAAATAGGTTCAAGAGACGATCGAACTTGAGTTCTTCCGGCTCGATTAGCTCTGGTGGTAGTGGCTCCGGAGGAGGAGTGACGTGTGGATAGTGTGGAGGTCGTCATATGACTTTGAAGTGTCGAGGAGTTCAAGGTCTTTTCCAATTGTGGGTAGCCTGGAAATTTTGCTAGAGTGTTCCTGATTACTTTGTGTCTGTATCTACTCCTGCTGGAGTGTGGTTGATGTCCCGTGAGGTGGTTGTGGATTGTGTGATTAGGTTTGATTAGAATGTGTTGGTGACTAATCTGATTACTTTGGGAATTATAGACTTTAATTGCATCTTGGGCATGGACGTGTTGTCTAGTTATAGAGAGATGGTAGATTGTTTTCATGGTGTGGTGAGGTTTAGACCTCAAGTTGGGGAGAGTGGGATTTCTACAGTGCTGATTCGCGATCGAAGACCCCACTAGTGTCTGCCATGGAGATGTTTAGTTTGTTGTCACTAGAGAATTCTGGGTTTATGATCTATGCCTTGGATGTCTCCCATGAATCGAGTGTAGGGTTGAGTGATGTCCCTATTGCTCGAGGGTTCCCAGATGTGTTTCCGGATGAGATACCTGGATTCTCTCCGAAGCGAGAGATTGATTTCAGCATAGAGTTGGTGACAGGGACAGCATCGATTTCTAGAGCTCCGTATCGCTTGGCGCCAGCTGAGTTGAAGGAACTTAAGGATCAATTGCGTGATCTTTTGGAGAAAGGCTTCATAAGACCGAGTATGTCGCCTTGGGGAGCTCCGATTCTTTTCATGAAGAAGAAGGATGGATCTACGAGGATGTGTGTAGATTTTCGACAGTTTAATATAGCGATGATTAAGAACAAGTATCCTTTGCTGAGGATTTATGACTTGTTTGATCAGCTGTAGGGATCTTCTGTATAATCTAAGATTGATCTGCGATCTGGTTATCAATTTCGGATTAGAGACGCTGATGTAGCGAAGACGGATTTCAGGACGAGATATGTGCATTATGAGTTTTTGGTGATGCCTTTTGGATTGACGAATTCTCATGCTGTCTTCATGGATTTGATGAATCGCTTCTTCAATGAGTATATTGATCGCTTTGTGATTGTCTTCATAGATGACATTCAAGTGTAATCGAGGAGCTATAGAGAGCACAAAGAGCATTTGAGACTGGTATTGCAGAAGCTGAGAGGCTCACAGTTATATGCGAAGTTCAGCAAGTGTGAATTCTGGTTGGATAAGGTAGTCTTTTTGGGTCATGTTATTTCAGCACAAGGTATTTCTGTGGATCTGAGTAAGGTAGAAGCAGTTCTTAACTGGGAGCGACCTAGGAATGTTTTTGAGTTCCGTAGTTTCTTAGGATTGGCTGGCTACTATAGACATTTCATCGAGAAGTTCTCTTCGATAGCCAGGCCGATGACTCAGTTAACCCAGAAAGATAGGAAGTTTGTGTGGACTAATGAATGTTAGTCGAGTTTCCAGATGCTTAAGGAGAAGTTGACTACTGCTCCTGTGTTGGCTTTGCCTTCAGGTTCTGGAGGTTATGTAGTGTGCTCTAATTCTTCTCTAAGTGGTTTGGGATGCGTGTTGATGCAGAACGGGCGTGTAATAGCCTATGCGTCTCGACAGTTGAAACCCCATGAGATGAGGTATCCCGTCATGATCTGGAGTTGGCTGCGATTGTCTTTGCCTTGAAGATTTGGCGTCACTATTTGTATGGTGAGCAATTTGTGGTGTACACGGACGACAAGAGTTTGAAGTACATCTTCACCCAGTCTAATTTGAATATTAGGCAGCGTCGTTGGATGGAGTTGCTGAAAGATTTTGACTGTGAGATTCAGTATCAGCCTGCACGGGTGAATTTAGTGGCCGATGCTTTGAGTAGGAAAGCTCAACCTATGATGTTGACGTCGTTGAGTATATCCAAAGTCCATGAGGATTTGGGGACTTCTGGATGGCATTTCCAGCCAAGTGATCACTATTTCATAGTTTCTTCTATTCAGGTTGAACCATAGATTGTTGCAGACATTAGAGCAGCGCAGAGGACTGATCCGTATATTCATCAGTTGAAGATTAAATCCCAGAACAGTCAGTCTGAGGATTTTTCTGTTTCCTCTGATGGATGTTTGAGATTTCGTGGTAGATTGGTGGTTCCGAACCTGATCGATTTGAAGGAGACTATCTTGAGTGAGGCCCATTGTAGTCGATAAAGTGTGCATCCGGGCGAGAAGAAGATGTACCATGTCTTGAAGTCTACTATTGGTTGGAAGGCATGAGGAATGATTTTTCTGGATTTGTAGCTCGTTGTTTGAATTGCCAACAGGTCAAGGCCGAGAGAATGAGACCTGGTGGATTGATACAGAGTTTAGAAGTGCCTCAATGGAATTGGGAGCACGTCGCCATGGATTTTGTGACTCATTTGCCTCGATCGAATAGGGGATGTGATGCGATTTGGGTTGTAGTTGACAAGCTTTCGAAATCAGCCCATTTTATTCCCTATGATGCGAGGTGTTCGATGAAGAAGATGGCGATGTTGTACATCGACCATGTGGTGAGATTGCATGGAGTGCCTGTTTCCATAGTGTCTGACATAGATCCAAGGTTTACTTCCCGATTCTGGAAGAGCTTGTAAGCAGCGATGGGTTTGAGATTGGCTATGAGTACAGCTTATCACTCAGACAAATGGCCAATCCGAGAGGACCATTCAGATTTTAGAAGACATGCTGCGAGCTGTTGTGTTGGATTTCAGTGGTGGCTGGCAAGATTCTTTTTCTTTGGTCGAGTTCTCTTATAACAATAGCTACCAAGTGACTATCGGGATGGCCCCATTCGAAGCTTGTATGATCGTAAGTGTAGATCACCTATCTGTTGGGAAGAGATTGGTGAGAAGCAGATGTCTACTCCTGAATTTGTGCAACTTATGAAAGACCAGATTGAATTTATTCGGATTAGAATGAGGGCTGCTCAAGATCGACATGCTAGATATGCTAATAAGCGACGCAGACCATTGGAATTGAGGTTGGCGATGGTTTGTTTCTCAAAGTTTCTCCTTTCAAGAGCGTAATAAGATTCAGACTTAAAGGTAAATTGACTCCTAGATTCTTTGGTCCCTTTGAGATTATTGAGAGGATCAGATAGATGGCTTATAGATTGCAGCTTCCTGAGGAGTTAGAAGCGATGCATGATGTGTTTCATGTGTCAATGTTGAGGAAATATGAGCCAGATCCGTCCCATGTGCTGAGGACAAATGAAGTTGAGCTGGATTCTACCTTAAGCTATGTTGAATATCCAGTGCAAATTCTGGATAGGAAGGAGAAGTAGTTGAGTAATAAGGTTATACCGTTGGTGATGGTACAATGGAGCAAGCATGGCAGAGAAGAAGCTATCTTGAAAGTTGAAGAAAAGATGAGACAGGAGTGGCCTCATCTGTTTGAGCGTTGATGATAAACTTCCAGTTAATTTTATAAATTGTTGGTCTCATGTTTTAAGTGATTTGTGTTGTTGGTTTGTGGTTTTGCTAAGCATTGGGTTATGTTGGGCAGATTGTTTGTTTGAATTTGGTGTTTTCTGTAATTCTGATATGTTGTTGAGAGTTGATTTCGAGGACGAAATCCATTTTTAGTGGGGAGAATGTGAGGACTAGAAATCTGTTCAACGGTGATTAGTGAATCAGGTCTGGATTATGGTTTAGTGATTTTCAAATTTGCATAGATGTATTGTGAATGGTGTCTAGTATACTGTGTCATATCGTTGTGTAAGGGAGAGTGTTAGCTCTCTAGACAGATTTGGTGTATCGAAGATCGCTGGAACTCAGATTTGGATAATGCCCGCGCGAGTGAGTTAGAAGTGCGGTGGAAATTAGTTGTTTTGTAGTTTTCAGGTTTGGGTGAGATCTTGGTGTCCAGATCTGCTCCTCCCTGGTTACTGAGTTACCCCGAGCAGGAAGCGAACGATGTCGTTTTAGGCGCTAGTCGGATCTGGTGTTGATAGAGGGACATATTTGATTAGTGATGAGAAGTCAAGCGTTGGTCACCGGTACTATTTGGACCGGTCCGGTTCGTGAGTTCGGAGTAAATGGTGCGGTTTATGATATCATATTTGGTCAAGTCTGGAATAGCTTTAGTGGGTCTGAGTTGGTGAGATCTTCTTCAGATCTGGAAGTAGTGCGACGCCGTTTTGATTAGTAGCGCTTGTCTAGCGTAGCCAAGACAGATTTGAGTTATCGCTGAGGCCAGATCTGAGGGACTTTTGCCTAAGCGCTAAGATCCGAGTTGTCGGTGAGATCTGAATAAGTCAGTGTTGACTGAAAGATTTAATTGCTAAGTAGCGATCGACATTTAGTCATTTTTCAACCCGACATTTCTTATCTCTTTCCTTCAAAACCCTCGATTGGTACTGTTCATCCGAACCCTTCTCCGTTAGATTTTCGTCGATTTTCCCCTTTGTTTGGAGCGAGATTGGTGGCTGTTGGTCCCTTTTTTTCTAAGGAACTTAGGATCAGCAGCCGTGCTTGTTAAAAAGACATTAGAAAATTTTTGCGCTGCTAATACAGAGCTGCAATAGCTCAAGGTTCTTGAACATCTAAAATAAACAGAGCACCGAAGACAGATCTGGTATGATTTAAAAATCATGCGGAAAATATCAGAACTGAATCCTAATATTTTAAAAAGATTCAAACAGATTTATGTGCAACATAAATCTGTTCGAAACTGTACAAGTGCTTGTGTGTTGTGTATGCGTGAGTGCTGAAATATAAGCAAGTGCTGAATTATGCGATGCTAAGATGCTAAAGGAAATGTGCAGGTGCTGAATGAATAAAAGAATACGAAACGATACACAACAGATTTGTTTCTGGAAGTTCGGACTTCAATGTCCTACATCTCCCCTTCTTCCTCCTCGGAAGGATCCACTACTAGAAGACTTTGATCTATAAAACACGTACAGACCCAATCCCGCAACCAGCAGCTGCGAGAACTCCTAAACTTCACAAATGCACACCAGCCGCAACTGTGTGACTAACTACATACACAAGTTTAACTTCATCATGCTTGGACGGGACCTGTGTTGGAAAAGTTTTGATTCACTCACTTTACAATTTCGCACATCTCTCATGTTTGTGTGAGTGAATCTAAGTGTGTGAGATTATTACAATGAAAAAGCTCAACTCTCTGTTTTTCTCACACACTGGGGAAGTTGCTTCTACACAAGCTAATCTAGACTCAGCAGCATACACTCAATAAGCGCTCCTCTCTAATGGCGGTCTGCTGCTTCATCTCCAGGAATCTTCCCTCCGTTTTTGTCTCTTCGCTCAATCAACAATCGTCGATCTCTTCACACTCCTCAAACTTCTTCCTTCAAATCTTCTTCTATAAATACCCTCTGTTCGAATATAGCCGTTAGATAAATTCCAAATCTCTTCTGCGCTTGTCAAGGCTAATTCGTCGTCTTCTTTCCATTTCCGTGCAAAGCTCCTCTGTAAATTGTACTATTTCCCATAATAGTACAAATCTTGTTCCCTTAAATTCAGGCAATTTGCACGACGTAATCTCAGCCATTGATTCTTCCATCTTGAGCGTTGATTGCGTTGAATGGTTGAAAGTTCTCCAACAAATTGTTCAACAGCTGTTCGCTCAGCTGTTGTATTTTCTTTGTCACAACACTTCGCGTAACAGCTGTTTCTTTTCTGCGTCTGGTTGTCGCTCCTTTGCAATTCACTTCGCATCTGGTTTTCCTTTTCATTGCTGCGACTGGTTGTCCAGACGTTGATCTTGAAGTGCTTACAACTGGTACATCATCTTGCGACTGGATGCATAGAAACAGCTGGTTCATTGTAGCTCACGTCTGGATGTACTGTTGCTTGCGACTGGATGTACAAGCTACTGCTGGTTACTCTTGAGAGTTGTACCTGCTGGTTTTCCTCATCGCAAAGAGCATCTGCTGAATCCTTAGCGCGAAGGCAAAACGCTGTCGTACCAACTTATTCGAACGACATCGTTTTGCTATCGCCAACTTCAAATACCATCTGCTGGTTGCACTGTAGCTCTCTGCTGATAGATCTTCATGTACGACGTCGCTTCTCTCTTGCGCTTCTCTTCACA
>KV002532.1:183503-200178 GCA_001598015.1 Dorcoceras hygrometricum
AGCATGGCTCCCAGCCGTGAGCTTCTGTAATTGGCCATGAGTTTCTGTGCAGCTTTTGAGATCTGTGTTGTGTATTTCGCTGGTTGCTATCAAGATCTCTCGGGCCTGTTTTGTAGTAATTGTTGCACAAAAGTATAAGGTACGGATTTGATCTCTCGGGCCTGTTTTTGTAGTAATTGTTGCACAAAAGTATAAGGTACGGATTTGAGCTTGATGTATCTTGGAATTGGCGTGAGATATTATGCGTGGCTGTTGGGATGTTTCGGTGAACCTATCTTTGTATTGCTTGCTGAGCATTGGTTTTTATGCTAGCTGTTTCATGTAAATTGCATACACGCATTTGTTCACGCATATTTCAGATCCCTTGTGTATCGTATTTTGCAGCCTTGTATCTTGTATTGCTGTTGTTGATTCTTACCAGGATGTGAGGGCGAGCGGAAATACCGCACTCTCATCTCCCTGCTGGGATCGTTAGCCACCATGCGCCGAGTGGTTAACTACCACAGTTCATGGGCGAGGCAACGGCAGGTTGAGTTGTTTGATGCATCTGGTATTTGGGTTTATTTTCACGGCGAGTGTCTCATTACCACACTGTGAACACACCCCGTGGCCACTGTTGTTGCAGATTCTTGGAGCTGTGCTTGACTTCCTTAGCTCCCTTGTTGGTCGAGCCTTCTGTTGTTATCCGGTGTCTCATGCATAGCATCTGCATTTTATCTTATGCATTCTTTTTGCTATATCTGTTGCTCTCCGTACTGGGGTTTGACCCCATGTCCCTCTGGGGCTTGGTTTGTTTACTTGTTTGTGTTGTTTTCAGGGAACCCAGGTTTTATAGCTGGTCGTGGTTATAACCCAGCTGGTGGTGCCCCAGGAGGTGGTTAGCGTGTCCCAGTTGCGTATAGCATATTTATATATATGTATCAGTTAGCCAGGGGGATGCCTCGCGCTTCGTTATTGTATCCAGTATTTGGAGTCTGATACATTCTTTGGTTGTTGTATGCTATACTGTTGGTTGTTTTTCTGAACTGGGATATATTTTGAGTATCTCTCTATTTTAAATTATATTATTTTAAACCGTCAGGCCAAAAACGAAAATTTTACCCGCTTTTTGATAGATTCCTCATGTGTTTGTATGATTTTAATCTGTTTAGAGCACGAGGCCTGAAAGTTACAATTGGTATCAAAGCATGGGCCTTGAGATAACCACTTTTTCCAGTCTGAGATAGTTCTCGCCAGCCGCTTCAGTTAATCTGTGAGTTTTTTGTTCATGTTCAAGTTCTAGTATACAGTATTCTTCCATGATAGTATTGTGGTAGATTCAGGATATAGTTCAGATATGTCAGAAAGAGGAAGAGAAAGGAGAGAAGCTACGAATGAAAATGTTAGTATTGATAGTAATACGCGAGTTACAGCAAGCATGGCTCAACTGCTGGAGCAACTAGTAGAGCAGTCTAGCCAAGGATATGGGCAACCTTAAAATTGAGGATTTAGTTACGAGAATCCTCGGGAAAAGTTTAGATGACAGAGGCCAAAATATTTTTCAGGATAGAGTCAGATGTGCCATCTACATGTTGAGAGACGACGCGATGATTTTGTGGAAAGGAGCCAAATGAACAGTGGATTTAGTCCTCTGACCTGAACAAGATTTGGAAGGATATTGGGGAAGAACGACATCAAAAACATCAGCCTTTCAACATATGGACCAGAAGCAAGTTTAGAGACCCAAAGAAAACCAGCAGAGGCCTAATGGACAAAGACCTCTACAACCCCAACCGATCAACGCAGTCCTTCAGTTTGACAACTTTCCAATTTGTCCAGTTTACCCAATCTGTCAAAGAAATCATGCTGGTCCGTGCCAAGTTGGCCTGAACATGCGTTACAAATATGGTAGCCCAGTCCATATCTCTAGTAATTGTCAGCAGTGCAAGAAATTCATAACTAGTAGAGCTTATGTAATGACAGCAGATCATGCTCACCAAAATCTACGGTATTTATAGGTAGAATTGTTGTCGCCAGTATGCCTGCTATAGTCTTTTTAGATTCTGGTGCAACCCATTCTTTTGTATCAGCAGTTTTTGCTAAGAGATTACCTATCCAACCAGAAGTATTAGCGAGAGGTTATTGTGTTAACGTATCATCGGGAGAAAATTGATTAACCAATATTATATTTTGCGACATAGAGCTTAAGTTGCAGGGGTATTTTGGGTATGTAGATTTGATAGTATTACCCATGATTGAGTTTGATTTAATATTGGGAATTGATTGGTTAGCTAAGTACGGAGTAGTTATTGATTTTAAGCAAAGAACGGTAGAAGTTAAACCATCTAGCAGAAACCCATTTTTTTCCAAGCTGATAGCATCGATAGAACCCCTAAGCTGATATCAGCTCTGAAAACCCCGAGCTATCTGAGTAAGGAATATCAATGATTTTTAGTTAGTGCATTATCAGAAGTAGAAGATAAGAAACCCGAGTTGCTAGATGTTAAAGTAGTGAAGGATTTTTTCCAGACGTGTTCCAGAAGACATATCTGGTCTCCCACCAGATTGAGAGCTGTAATTTGCCATTGACTTAGTAACTGGAGCTGCTCCTATATCTAAGCAACCGTCCAGACTTGCGATTACATAGATGAAAGAGATAAAAGATCAAATTCAAGATTGACTAGGTAAAAGTGTCATTCGCCTTAGTACATCACCATGGGGAGCCCCTGTTCTGTTCGTCAAGAAGAAGGACGGGAGTATGTGTTTATGCGTCAACTATAGGTAGCTAATAAGCTAATCATTAAGAATAATATCCTATCCCTAGGATTGAAGATCTATTTGACCAAATTCAAGATGCAACTATATTTTCTAAGATAGATCTCTGATCCAGATACATCCAGTCAAAGATTAAAGAAGCAGACGTCTACAAAATAGCTTCAAGAGCAAAGACTTTTTTTTTACGTGTTGTTTTAACTACTACTACTAGAGGACATCTGATCTGTTAAATTCTTTCTTTCAATAACTCCGAAGATCGCATCGTGCTTCATATGTATTTCCTCCGGGCTTCTTCATATAAACCGCGCCCCTGATCTGATGTTAGATCACCATAGACGAATACTGAAATGCTAAATAATTTAAATAATAGTGAAAATAAATAAAACATCATTTAAAATTCAAACAACTTATCTATGTGGCTTTTATGGAATCTCGGGTGTTACATGTCCCCAAACCACCGTATCAACTTACACCGACTGAGATGAAAGAATTGAAGGGGTAGATCTAGGAGTTGCTGTATAAAGGCCTCATACACCCCATTTTCTCCCATTGGGTGCACCTGTGCTGTTTGTGAAGAAAAAGGATGGGATTATGAGGTTATGTATAGAATACAGGGAACTGAACAAGCTGACGGTGAAAAAAAAGTATCCTTGCTGAGGATTGAGGATTTTTTTTATCAACTCCAGGGGCAGCCATATTTTTCAAGATTGCTCTTCATTCGGGCTATCATCAGTTGAAGATCAAGGAGCTAGATGTCTTCAAAGAGGCTTTCACAACTTGCTATGGCAGTACAAATTTTTGGTGATTTCATTTGGGCTGACGAACCCACCATAAGTGTTTATGCATCTTATGAATAGAGTGTTTCAGTCTTTCTTGGATCAGTTCGTCATAGTTTTCATTGATGATATCTTGATCTACTCAAAAAGTCTAGAGGGCCATTTGAGAATCTAAGGATAGTGTTGTAGATTTTTAAGGACAGACAACTCTACGTAAAGTTTAGCAATTGCGAGTTTTGACTTGAGAAATTTGTACTTCTTGGTGATGATTTTCGATCAGGGAGTCGAAGTATCCAGCCAAAATGTAATTGGAGAGGAATTTGTCAACGGCTAAGAGTATTATGAGATCCATAATTTTTTGGGTCGGACAGGGTACTATAAATATTTTCGCAGATGACAGTTCCTTTGACTTCACTTAGGAAAAAACATGTCAATTATGAGTGGAGCCCCGAGTGTCAGCATGGTTTTGATGGACTGAAGCATGCATTGATGGAAGCTCAAGTTTTATCCATTCCGTCTAGATGAGGAAACTATGTTCACTTACGGATGCATCTAAGTTGGGAATGGGTGCAGTTTTGATGCAAGACAAAAGTGTTATTGATTAAGCCTCTAGATAGTTGAGGAACCATGAGAAAGAATTACCCTACCCACTATCTCGATATGGCAGCATTAGTGTTTGCACTGAAGATTTGGAGGCACTACCCGTATGGGGAGAAAGGGGGTTTGAAAATGTCCAGCATGGCCTATCAGATCAGAACGGAGTTCCAGTTAGACCAGCACGACCAATCAGTTCAGAACGGAGTTCCAGTCAGACCAATGGCCTATCAGATCAGAACGGAGTTCCAGTCAGACCAGCATGACCTATCATATCAGAACGGAATTCCAGTTAGACCAGCATGGCCTATGAAATCAGAAGAGAGTCCCAATAGGAGGAACTGAACATAAAAGGGAGATAACCCTTCAATGGTTGAATATGGATCAACACCTAATCTTGTCCATGATCGGAATCCCAATCCCTCTACTACCTTGCACTATAAAGAGTTGTTGGGATAAAAAAGAGAGTTAAAATAACAGCTCGGGAGTTCAAAGGAGAGGAGTGAATAAAGTCCTTCACAATTTGTCACGAGACATATTTTAAAACAATTGTACAAGCCTTCGGCTTAACTCTAAGCTGAGTTACCAGCTCGGAGGATCTCAGCGTGATCTTTTCTCTTGAGTAACAAAATTTATGAGGAATGAACTCGATTGAACAGTGAACAGATTAAAAACTGAAAGCAGTAGAAGATAAAGGGGCCGAGAATTTGTTTATGGAAGTTTGGAGCTGAATTTTCTACGTCTCCATTTCTTCCTTGTTCAGGAAGGATTCCACTAGAAGAATTTGATTATTATTAGCACCTGCAATAACCCAATCATACCATCCAAAACTGTGTTAGCTCCTAGCACTGTACAACCAATTATAGACACGCGATCTGTAACACTAATACAGTGATCAGATCTGAGCTAATTAAGCTACGCATGCTATCACACACTCTATTTTTTATTTACACTTTAATCAACAAAGCTACATAGTGTACAAAAACTCAGAAAAAAGACTTTGAAACTGTTGGGAGCAAAGTCTAAGTGAAGACGATGAATGACAGTAAAGTTTCAGTGAGCTATTGTTTTCTCAAGCGTCCATTTTCATCTTTGATTTCTTTACTTATAGCTCATCTGATTGATCCATCCTTTGATTGATTTGATCTTCTGTCTAATTGATCTTCTTTCCACTTTTGAAGGACTTGCCTTTCTGCATACCAGAATCATTGGAAGGTTACCTTTAGGTACAATAATAGCGTCCAGTAATTTATCAGTGATTAAGAACTTGAGCCGCTCTGATCTGATTTGAGATACGTATCTCTAAGCTGAAATCCTGAACTGTGTGAACGTTTCTCCAATCTGAATGCTTTGTAAGCTCAGAGTTGTTCGTTGTACGTGAGATCTGTAAGTTGTTCTTGCAATCTGATCCAAAACGTTCCGAGCTGGACAACGAGTTTGAGTGCTGAGCTGGATTGTATCCTGTGAGCTGTTTAGCGAAAGAAGTGTATTAGCGATCAACTTAGGAGAATTGGTGTAAGTTGTTGATAACCTTCGGGTTTGGCATAGATCAGATCGGAAGCGAGCTGATTTGAGTGGAACAGCTCTAAGCTGAAGCTGCTTAGTTGTGAGGGTTTGAGTTTCTGATGCGAGCTGGTTTTGGGACATCATCTTGGAGGTGTACAGCTCTGAGATTTCCTGTGTGAGTGCAAGCTAGATTCAGCTTAGAGATGTGTGGATGCTCTGAGCTGGTCTGTTTGGAGCGAGAGCTGATGTTGTGTGTGCGTGCCTAAGCTGGAACAGTGGAGAGGTCTGAGCTGATCTGAACACTATAGACCAGATCGGGTCTGTGTGAGCCATCCAAGCTGGGTGCGTGCTGCTCGGAGTATCGGAGGTGATCAGCTGAGTGGTGTGCTGGTTGAATGCAGCGTACTCCTGAACTTGTTTGAGTATGCTAAACTCTGAGCTGGAGAGCGTGTAATATATAGCTTGACTGTTGACCAACTGTGAGACCCGAAAGATTGTGGAACAATTAAATTAATTAATCGGGTTTATCATACACCAGATCAGGCGTGAGTTGATATGGGACGGACCAGCTTTGAGCTGGTGTGCTTAGTGAACTTAAGCGGGTCGTGCATGGATTCGGATTTGGTTTTGGTTTTCGTATAACAGTAAGATCTGGTTGGTTGGATTTCGCAAGCCATTCTGAGAACGCTATGTTGGATATTCGAAGCGGGCGCTGAAGCGACGTCGTTTGGAGAAACCAGTTTTGAGGAGCGCAAGTTGTTTGTACGATGTGGACCGGCCCGGTTTGTGGTTTAGTGTAAATTGGTGCGGTTCGTAGGTATCGACTGAGGTAAGATCTGAGTGTGTGAGATCTATTCATCCAGATCTTGGTTGTGATGTGTCGTCTTTTTAGTGACGCTATGGTGAACGCTGTCCGGCGTCGTTTAGCGATATCAACTTTGACGCTGGTAGGCAGTATCTGAATAGTGTGATCTGTCGACGTGCCGAGATCTGTTTGGGAACAAGAACTGAATGGTACGAAGATGCTCAACTCTGTTTGACTTCTGTGCGACGTTGTTTAGCGGTCGCAAGTTTGTATAGCGTAGAGGAGTCAAATTTGGTATAGCGCTCAGATCTGAGCTGGGTACAGATGTGAGCCCTGTGTGTCGGTGGCTACTGTTCATCAGATCTGGGGGGATTGAGTATATTAATAGGGTACTTTGATCGTGGTCTTGCATTTAGTTCCCGACACTTAGAAATATTTCCTTTCGAAAGTTCGACATCTCAGTTCTTCTTAGAATCCTAGCTACTGTTCACCGTAGTATATTTCTTCCGATTTTCGAAGGTAGACAACTCCGAATGGATCAAGATTGGTAGCGTTGAATTCCCCTTTCCAAGACGCTTAAATTGCTACCTATTTTGGGAGACTTTGGTGAGCTTGAATGAGAACGCGAAGGAGCTACAGTGCGTCGTTGTTCGTGTTCTGGCAGATTTGGTTCTTCTGTTCAGGTAGTGCTTTGAGTAAGTACTAGATCCTACCTTGTGCTTCATTTAGAGCTAGTAATCGTGTTAGAAAGGTAGGATAGAGCCGGTGGCTCCCAGTTCGTGCTTCTGTGCGAAATGTCCCTGAGCTGGTTGTTGTTGTTTGGCCTAGCAGGTGGCAGATTTTAGTTGCTCGGGACCCTTGTTGTGGTAATTGTAGCTCAGAAGCTGAAGGTACAGATGTGAGCTCGTATTTACAGCTTTGAGATGGACTTGTGTATAAATGGGCGTGTGCTGTTGTTTGAGCAGTGTGTATGCTGTTGGATTCTATGCTCTTGCTTGCATCTGTTGCTGCGTGATATATTGCAAGATGTTCTTATGCATACACGCATGTCATGTTGTCATGATCCGTTTCTCACAAAATCCTTGCTAGCAGCCTTCTATGAGAACTCATGATCTGTTGTTTTTGTTGTTCAGCTAATCCTTGCTGACAGGATGCATGTGATTGAGCGTCTGGGTAGCTCCCATTCTCTCACATTGCACTATGGCCTTCTGTTCTAGCTTGTGCTGGTACTTCATGTGATTGAGCGCCTGGGTAGCTCCCATCCTCTCACATGAGTTGCGGCCATCCCTGTTCTGTTGGTGTTAGTTAAGGTAAAATTTATTAGTTTTGTTGATAACAAAAATAAGACAAGTGCTGAATTCATAAGTAACATCTGGACAGTCATTAAGTTATAGTCATTAACAGTTACGCATAATCAGATGTGGGTGGACTATCACATAGCAAATTGGTTTTCAGAAGTCGTGACATCATCCCAGTATTTCGAAGTAGTGACGACATTTCAGTTTATTGAATTTCAGAAGTCATGCAGGTCGATGTTTTGAAACAGCTTTGGCCCTTTGGATCAGTTCAGATTTCGGGAACAGTGTATTCAGAAGTGAGCTACAGTGGAAGATCTATTGTTGGAAGCATAGGGCATTCAGACTTGAGTAACAGATTGTGATATATTGTTTCAGTTTCGACTTATTCAGATGTCAGAATGTATGAGTAACGGGGCAAGTGTTTCAGTTGTTGGAGTATTCAGCTGTTGGAATAACTCAAGTGTTAAAGCGCTCAGCTGTTGTATCTTTATCTTTTCAGCTGTATCTACGCAAACAACGCTGATAGAAATTAATGGAACACATTCAGGCGCAAACGACGAATCGATTCAAACGCTATCAATGTTCAAATTTGAATGAATCAATGGTGAAGATTGAATCGTATAATTGCCTAGAATTAAGGAGACACTGTCAGTACTATTTTTGGTAAATAATACACAGTATACATAGGACATTATACGGTGTTTGCACAAATATGGTGTAACGACAATTTGGCTCTGACGAAGAGTAATTTACCTCGAGTGGAGCAGGATTTGCAATGGAAAGATATTCAAAAGGATTTTGTTTCCTTGGCAAGATTCTAATGACCGTTGAGAACAAAAGCGTATAAATAGCTGGCGATTCAAACGCTATCAATGTTCAAATTGGAATGAATCAATGGTGAAGATTGAATCGTACAATTGCCTAGAATTAAGGAGACACTGTCAGTACTATTTTTGGTAAATAATACACAGTATACATAGGACGTTATACGGTGTTTGCACAAATATGGTGTAACGACAATTTGGCTCTGACGAAGAGTAATTTACCTCGAGTGGAGCAGGATTTGCAATGGAAAGATATTCAAAAGGATTTTGTTTCCTTGGCAAGATTCTAATGACCGTTGAGAACAAAAGGGTATAAATAGCTGGATTTTGAATTGAAGAGGTTCTCTGATTCTCTGCTATTCTTAGTCTCCACTGTTCTTGAGCTTATTGCTTCGACGCTATCATTCACGAAAAAGCTCATACATTCACTGGAATCTTTCATCGCAAAATTGTTCTAAGTCCAGTATTCTAATCTCAAATAACACTTCACTGTTCAAGCTTTCACAGATATTACCTTCGATATTTACAGCATTCATTAGACTTGTATTCCATTGTTGAGTCTGTAAAAAACGTGCCACACAAAGCCGTTTGATAAAAATACTAAGTGTTGTATTCAGCAGTTGCATCTGCTTGATTTTTTATTGGAGTTGCTAGGAGTTCACCTAGAGCGAGGCTCGGTGACTGGGTGGTTACAGAGGCTGTAAACATCAAATCTTCTAGTGGAACCTTCCTGAAAAGGAAGAAGGGGAGACGTAGGATATTGATATCCGAACTTCCATAAACAAATCCTTGAACCTGAACTTTTACTTATCGCATTTATTTAAGATTTCACTATTCACATATTAATCAACTTATTTCCGCACAATATTTGTTAGTTGAGAAATATGATTTAAGACTGAGATACCTTAAATCTGGTAACTCGGATTTAAGTTAAGTGGGTGCTTGTAAAAATCATTTTAAAGGTTTCGAAAATATTTAAAAATACCAAGGAGTTCATTCAACCCCCCCTTCTGAACTCCTAGGCCTATTTTTCGAGCCATATTGATCCTATCAATTGGTATCAGAGCCTGCGCATCTCAGTTATTGAACAGTTTGTTGTTTGTGTTTATCATAATTTAAAATGTATACTTCTCACAACAAAATTCCTATGTTTTCTAAGGAGGATTACGATGAATGGAAGATTCACAGGCAAGCGCATCTGGCTGCTGAGGATGATGACATGTGGTCAGTTATCACAGAAGGGCCGATGAAAATTATGAAACCAAACTTGGCATTTGCTTTATCTAATGGCGAGCCTCAGTATTTGGAGAAGAGCAGACATGAGTACACAAACGAAGACAAAAAGAAATCAAATCTGGACAATGTGGCCAGGGACATTCTCTACAAGACACTGGACAAAAAATTTGGAGAAGAGCAGACATGAGTACACAAACGAAGACAAAAAGAAATCAAATCTGGACAATGTGGCCAGGGACATTCTCTACAAGACACTGGACAAAAACATGTTCAGCAAGATAAAAACATGCGCCACAGCAAAAGATATTTGGGAAAAGCTGACACAGATATGTGAAGGAAACGACGAGACAAAAGAGAACAAGCTGACTGTTGCTCAGCAGAAATATGAATCTATGAAGATGAAGGATGGAGAAACAATGATAGATTTTGATGAGCGCTTCAGTGCTGTTGTAATAGAGCTTACCAGTTTGGATAAAGAATACAGCAATCGTTAGTTGGAATTGAAGGTGATGAGAGTGCTGCCAAGAGAGTGGGATGTGAAGACAATGGCGATGAGGGAATTTAAAGATCTGAACAAACTGGAACTGCATGATCTCTTTGCAAATCTCAAAGCTTATGAGTTTGAACTGGAGACAAGATCTGAAGCTGGACCCTCAACATCTCAACCAACCAAAGCTTTGGCAGCAACAACATTTGAACAGTGCTCTCCAAGCACTAGCAAGACATCTGATCAGCTCAGCAATGACGCCATGTCCCTCTTCGTTAAGAAGTTTGGGAAATACTTGAGAAGATTCTACAATCCTTCTACTTCCTATAATAATGTCCATAAAAATGATAAAGTTACAACTGATATGAACTGTTTTAATTGTGGATGTCCAGGGAACTTTGCAGCTGATTGCAACAGGACAAAGAAGGAGGATAGATACAGAAGGGATGAGAAGACAGATGAAAGATCCAAGGAAAGATCAAAAGATAGGAGGATGAGGACAAGAGGTGATAAAAGACCCGGCCACAAGAATGATCGCAAAGTACTGGTTGCTGAGGAAAGCAATAGGAACTGGGCTGACACCGATTCAGATTCTACATCCAGCTGCTCCTCATCCAGGGATAGTGAACAGGAGGAAGTTCATTGTCTCATGGCTGATCAAACATCTGATGATGAGATATTCGATTTTTCCAATATTTAATTTACATGAGAAGACCTTGTCAGTGCACTTAATGATATGGTCAAGGAGTAAAGGAAGCTTTCTCACACATTCGAGGAAGTTAAAGATGAAAACGCTGATTTGAAAAATAGTTCAGTAGAACCAAGTACTGTTGAACTTGGTGAAGCTGACAGTTTACAAATCGAGTTGAATAAGCTGAAGGCTGAGAAGGAATTGTTGAGATCAAAGTCCTGTGAGCTCGAGTCTGAAATTTCAAAATTAAATTCGATAATGAGCTCCTGGACCCAGTCTTCTATCTCTTTATATAAGCTGTGTGAGATTCAGAAGCCAGCGAATGATAGAACTGGCTTAGGTTTCAATACTTGTGAAAGCAGCTCTGGAGAGACTTGTACTCAATCAAATCTAGCACATGACAAGTTCAAAAGGATGAGCTTTGTCAAATCTAGTGTGATACATGATCCATGTGAGTCAGTACGGTATGATGACCAGATCTCGGAGCTATTGAATAGGAAAGGAAAAGCTGGTATTGGCTATGACAGACCCGAGAGTTATAAGTCTGGTTGGCTAAAGAACAGACTTGACAAGGAAAAGGCGAAAGATGTATCCAAGTCATTTGTTCAGAACCAAAAAAGACGTGACTCTAAGAAGGTTAAGTCTGAATGGAAAAAGGTTAGGCCCCGTAGAGATCTAAATGGTCAAAATATCAAACCAAAGCTCAACAAATCTCACAGTACTTATGCACAGACCCTTATGGACTATAATACTGGGAAAGCTGTCAAAGTAATTCAAGTATGGGTCCCGAAAGGGTAATCCTATCTGGACCCAAGTAAAATTGGGTACCAAAATCTGTTTTTATGATTGCAGGACAACAGGTACAAAGCTGCTGATGAATCAACCCTATGGTACCTGGACAGCGGTTGTGCAAGACATATGACTGAAAATCAAAAGCTGCTGACAGATGTTATACCTCACAGAGGAGCAAAAATTGTGTTTGGTGATAACGCTCATGGTAACACTGTGGGTAAAGGTAAGCTAATCCACGGTAACATTTCAATATCTGATGTCTCAGTTGTTGATAGCCTGCGTTACAATTTAATTTGCATTAGTCCACTATGTGACAAGGGTTACATAGTTAATTTTCAACAGCACACATGCACAGTTCAGAGTCCAGAAGGACTGATTGTATTGGTAAGTAAAAGATCGGGGAATACCTACATTATCAATTGGTCAGAACCCACGGGATCTGAACAAATTTGCTTAGCCGCCAACTCTTCCAAGAGCTGGTTGTGTCATCAACGAATGAACCATCTAAACTTTAAAACTATTGCTCATTTGAGTCAGCATGAAATGATTTCTGGTCTGCCCAAAATCAATTTTTCAAAGGACAAGATCTGTTCCGCATGTCAGCTTGGCAAACAAATCAAATCTACTTTTAAAAAGAAAGGAGGTAATCGTTCTTCCCGAAGCTTAGAGATTTTACATATGGATATCTTTTGTCCTATTCCCGTAACTAGATTAGGGGGAACGAACTACACCCTAGTTGTTATTGATGGTTTTACAAAATTTACTTGGGTGTTGTTTTTAAAGGCAAAATCTGATACCGCTGACCAGCTGATACGCCTTTTAAAACGTTTGCAAAATGAAAGATCTTGTACAGTCAACAGGATAAGAAGTGATCGTGGTACTGAATTTTAAATAATAAATTAACTTCTTATCTACAAGACATTGGGATAAAGCATGAGCTTTCAGAAGCTAGAACTCCTCAGCAGAATGGGCTTGCTGAGAGGAGAAATCGTAATTTAAAAGAGGCTGCTAGATCTATGATTGCTTATTCTGGTATTTCACAAAAGTTTTGGGTCATAATAATGGCAAGAAGCACTTAACAGCTTTTGATGCAAAATCTGATGCAGGTATATTCCTAGGTTATTCAGCAGTGAGCAAGGCTTATCGAGTATTCAACAATCGAAGTTTAACTATTGAAGAGTCAGGACACGTTGTCTTTGATGAGACAAGCTTTAGATCCAATTCAGATGCGAGCCTTAACGATCTATGTACACGTCTAGAATCATCCAGCATTGATGACTCAGATGATGACATGGCACAACAAAGACATTCAGAAGTGATGGAACCAGCACTGGACACACCATACAACAATGCTCAACAAGATCTGACAGGTAATTCAGTAGTCATCGATTTGACTAACGTTGACTCAACGCAGGATCAGATCTTACCTAGTGTGCCTGCTGCTGAAGAACAAGCGACAAATGCACAAGATGCTGCTCAAACAGATGTTGCACAAACAGATCTTGCCATACATAGACCAACATCTGACGCACCAGTTGCGAGTACTTCACATCAATTGGTTTCTAGACCAACATTTGACGCACAAGATGCAAACACGAACCATCAATTGGTGATAGAAAATCCATAAGTGACTATCCAGCAAGATATTCAAGCAGAACAAGGAGCAAATACAATTGGACTTGATCTCCGGTGGAACAAAAATCATCCACCCGAGCAACTCATAGGTAACTTCGAATCTCCTGTTCGCACACGAAGCCAACTATTGCATGGTCATTTTGATTCATCTTTCATCTCGCATATAGAAACCAAGCAAATAGATGAAGCCTTAGCAGACCCAAGCTGGGTATAAGCTATGCAGGAGGAATTAAATCAATTTAAGAGTAACAATGTATGGAAACTTTTACCTAGACCTTCTAATCATTCAGTGATAGGAACTGGATGGGTCTTTAGGAATAACCTGAATGAAGATGGTGTAGTAACTCAAAATATGGCTAGACTAGTAGCACAAGGCTTTAGGCAAATGGAAGGAATGGACTTTGATGAAACATTTGCACCAGTAGCTAGGCTATAAGCCATCCGCATGTTCCTTGCATATGCTGCATTCAAAGATATTAAAGTATTTCAAATGGATGTTAAGAGTGCATTTCTCAATGGCATCGTAACAGAGGAAGTGTATGTTGCACAACCTCCTGGCTTTGTAGATCATACGCATCCAAACCATGTTTATAAATTGGACAAAGCTCTATATGGGTTGAAGCAAGCACCCAGAGCTTGGTATGATACACTTACAAATTCTTAATTGAGCATGACTTCACATAGGCACAGTTGATAAGACCTTTATTCAAATTTATTAAAGCTGATCATGTCTTACTGGTACAAATTTATGTTGATGATATCATTTTTGGGTCAACTAACCCCAAATTATGCCAGAAGTTTTCCAAGTTAATGCAGGAAAAATTTGAGATGAGTATGATGGAGGAGCTGACGTTCTTTCTGGGATTACAAGTGAGACAGCTGGAGAATGGAATATTCATTAACCAGGCTAAGTACACGAAAGAACTGCTGAAGAAATTTGGCATGGACAATTGCTCAGCAGCTGCGACCCCTATGAGCTCTTCAATGAAACTGGATAAAGATGAAGCTGGTACTGCCATTGAGGTATCTCTTTATCGCGGTATTATTGGCTCCCTGCTGTACTTAACAGCTAGCAGACCAGACATCATGTTTGCTGTCTGTATGTGTGCTAGATTTCAAGCAGAACCTAAACAATCACATTATATTGCTGTTAAACGGATTTTAAAATATTTAAAAGGCACTTCCAACGTGGGTCTTTGGTATCCCAAAGACTCAGGCTTTCAACTAATCGGTTATAGTGATGCAGATTACGCACGATGTAGGATTGATAGTAGAAGCACAAGTGGGACTTGTCAATTTTTAGGGGATCGACTGATTTCCTGGTTCATTAAAAGCAGACGTCCATTGCAACGTCCACAGCTGAAGCGGAGTACCTAGCAGCAGGAAGCTGTTGTGCTCAAAAGTATCAGCAATTGAGAAGATGCGCAAGATATGGAATCAGCTGTGATGACATCAGCCTTGATGTCATCACAATCAGCAGTTGGCTTTCAGCTGATGAAGAGAAGCGAAAGAGGAAGCGACGACGTGTTGAAGGATCAGCAGATGGATTAGCGTTGATGACATCATCGGTGACGTCATCATATTCAGCATATGGCTTGAAGAGAGCAGTCGCAAGAATCAGCAGGTAGCTTGTACTCCAGACGCAAGAGGAAGCGACGTCGTAGAGGAGATATCCAGTCGCAAGCTACTGTTCACCAGCAGATGCTATTTGGAGATAGAGATAGCAAAACGATGTCGTTTACATAAGTTGATACGACAGCGTTTTGCTCTTGCGCTAAAGATTCAGCAGGAAGACTTTGCGTTGATAACCAGTCGCAAGATCCAGTCGCGAGCTACAGTGGATCCAGACGCAAGCAACAGCAGCATCCAGTCGAGAGCTTATATGAATCAGTTGTTGCCATAAATACAGTCGCAAGCTTTGCGTATCCATTCGCAAGCTCTATGCATCCAGTCTCAAGCTTTGGTATCCAGACGCAAGAAAAGAAGAAGTAGCAAAGCGCAGCATCCAGTCGCAAAGTATCCAGTCGACAAAGAAACAGCTGTTGCGCGAAGTGTTGTGACAAAGAATATACAACAGCTGAGCGAACAGCTGTTGAACAATCAGTTGTAGAATATTCAGTCGTTGCAAGCAATCAACGCTCAAGATGGAAATGGATTAGCGTTGATGACGTCATCGATGACGTCATCATATTCAGCAGATGGCTTGAAGAGAGCCGCGCAAGAATCAGCAGGTAGCTTGTACTCCAGACGCAAGAGGAAGCGACGTCGTAGAGGAGATATCCAGTCACAAGCTACTGTTCACCAGCAGATGCTATTTGGAGATAGCGATAGCAAAACGATGTCGCTTACATAAGTTGATACGACAGCGTTTTGCTCTTGCGCTAAAGATTCAGCAGGAAGACTTTGCGTTGATAACCAGTCGCAAGATCCAGTCGCGAGCTACAGTGGATCCAGACGCAAGCAACAGCAGCATCCAGTCGAGAGCTTATATGAATCAGCTGTTGCTATAAATACAGTCGCAAGCTTTGCGTATCCAGTCGCAAACTCTACGCATCCAATCGCAAGCTTTGGTATCCAGACGCAAGAAAGAAGAAGTAGCAAAGCGCAGCATCCAGTCGCAAAGTATCCAGTCGACAAAGAAACAGCTGTTGCGCGAAGTGTTGTGACAAAGAATATACAACAGCTGAGCGAACAACTGTTGAACAATCAGTTGAAGAATATTCAGTCGTTGCAAGCAATCAACGCTCAAGATGGAAAGAATCAATGGCTGAGATTTAGTCATGCATATTGCCTCAATTCAAGGGAACAAGATTTGTACTATTCTGGGAAACAGTACAATTTACAGAGGAGTGTTGCACTGAAATGGAAAGAAGACAAATTAGCCATATCAAGCGCTGAACAGATTTGGAATCTATCTAACGGCCATATGTCAAACAGAGGCTATATATTCGAGAAGCGCCATTGAAGAAGTGTTCGGTTGAGAGAGAGTTGTTGTTGCACAAAAGAGAAAAATTAATAAAAGACAACAACAGAGGGAAGAACAAAAGAAGATGAAGCAGTCGACAATCATTCTTGAGAGGAGCTTATTGTGTCGACTGCTGAATCTGTATTAGCTAATTAGAGCATTTCCCTAGTGTGTGAGAAACAGAGAGTTTGAGAGCTTCATTGTATCAATCTCACACACCGAGATTCATTCACATCTATTTGTGAATGGATCGCGAAATCATTTATCAGTTCCCTTCCAAGCACGAAGACGTAAAACTCATGTGTATGTAGT
>KV002532.1:208609-220443 GCA_001598015.1 Dorcoceras hygrometricum
TGATTTGAATTACCAGTTGTTAGACTGGTCTAGCTATCCGATTTCTTGATAGCCCTCATGCATTCATAGCATTGATTTATAGCATGTTGCATGTTTATCTGCTTTGATAGCTCTTCGTACTGAGGCTTGACCTCGTACTTGTTTCCTGCTTTTGTTTTGTTTGGGTCTGTGTTGCCCATTTGCAGGTGCACTAGGTAATCAAGCTGGACCGAGTGGAAGTTCAGCTGGTAGATCCCCGCATCCCTGAGTCCCAGTCTATATATGATATGTATTGAACCGGGGGATGCCCCGTGTTATCATGTATTGGGGATTTAGTATTTGATTAATATTATGTTGTTTCCTGTTGCATATGAGTTTGAGTCAACTCATATTTTGAGTATTGAATATTTTGAATGTGTGATTTGAAGTTCAGGCCCATTATATTTCGAAAAATTTTTAAGTCCTGATTTTAAGCTTCCGTGTTTATGCGCTTATTATGTGTTAATTGTTAGTAATTAGCACGGGGCCTGACACGCTAAGTTTTCTTATTTTAGAAACATATTAGGTCTCTTAGAACTGCCTTAAATTGTCTGTTCACAAACAAACTTTCAGGTTGAACAGCTTCTGGTTTTGTCAAATCTGAGTCTACTGTTCAGGGGACATCGTGGTATTCACATTTATAAAATATCAGACTTGGGAGATCTCAGCTTTAGGGGGAATGAGAGATCTGAAGTAATAAGTGCTGAGTCAACTGAATATGTGAGATCTGGATACACTCAGATGTCACATATACACAGTTGATACTTATCCAGAATCAGATCTTGCAATGCCCCTGCTGACATATTAAATAGATCTTAAGGTTGTGACGTGTTGAGAATTTGGCGCCAATTATCTTTTACATTTTTACCCTCGCGCTCAAAATTCAAAATCCTTTTTAAAACTATTTCAAGATTTTGTCAAAATATTTTCAAAATAATTTCCAAAATTGATCGCGCCGAAGGATGATTGACACGTGGTTGTCATCATGCGAAACGTCACATCCACATTTTCTCTCTCTCGTACCTTTTGCATTCCATAGTTATTTACTGAGTTTCTTTTACCCTAACTCTTACGCTACGCACATTATCTTCAAACTATCTTGCATTACTGCTCTCTGTGTGTTCTGTTCACAGATTATTCTCATTTCAGGCAGTCTCTCATTCATTATTCTATCAGAAATGGCATCTTCACTTGTTAGCAACACCAACCAGGTTCATTTCACCTCTGTTCTTGCTATGGAAAACGAAGAAATGGTAGCTATGTTTGAAGCCCTTGTGGAATCTGGTCTAAATGTCTTTCTGAGCTGTATGTCTGCCATATTTGACAATGCTTTGCTTGAATTTTATCAAAACGCCTCCGTCCGAGATGATAAAGTTGTTAGTACAGTTCAAGGGAAGCTGGTGGAGATATCTGAGGAAGTTTTTGCCCGAACTTTCCAGCTGCCAGTGGAAGGATTGATAGATATCCATGAGGTACCGAAGGACTTGATTTTTGATGCTAGAACTGAGTTTTCACTTACTGGTGAACAGCTGTCTACTTCCTGCAAGAAGCGGGAATTTAAGATTGAGTACAGGATTTTAAGTGATATCGTGGCAAAATCGATTACTGTGAAAGCAGGTTCTTTTGACGTCGTAACTCATGAACGGTTCCTTTTGATGACTGCTATTTTTGGGGGTGTGTCTGTGAACTGGGGAAGATTGCTCTTCAAAATTTTCAAGGATATGGCAACTCCAGAGACGAGGCAATCCAGAGGATATGCTGTCCATATCTGTATTTTGTTGAAAATTATACCAGATTTGGATTTGGGAGACTCTGAGGAGTTTCCTCCACTGAAAATTTTGACTACCAAAACAGTTGGGCGATATATTGCCATTAACGACAAGATTGTTGTTGACAGTGTAGAGGGCTTGGCAGGAAAATCTCGGGTGACGAAAACACCCGTAAAAAAGGGCTGCATCCAAAAAGAGGCCTGCTGTTGCCATTGAAGAGCAGGTGGTTAAGAAGAAGCGAACATTGAAGGGGAAAGCAGCTCCTTCAAAAGCAAAGCTGGAGCTAGTCTCAGTCGCACTCGATGCTGAACCTATCCAAATTGTTGATCCGACATCTGCTAATGATGTCGACTCCATCATTGAACAAGTGGTCGCCGAGACTACTTGCATGGACACAGATGAATAACTGGAAACAGTTGCTTTTGAAACAAATGTTGAGACGCAGCTGGTGAATACTTTTGTGGAACCAGAAGCTGCTAAGGGATCATAAATGGGAACAGTTTTGAAAGACCCTGAGGTCACACAGTCTGATAATATATTATTTGCGGTTACTGAAAGCCCAGCTGCTACAACAGCAAAGGAGATTGTTTTAGCACCCGTGATAGATGTGGAACAGTTCTCATCCGATGAAGAGCTAATGTCAATCGATGACTTACTGAAGCGGATGCCAGGAGATATGATGCTTCCATCAATTCTTGCTGCCAAACCCACCAAAATAAAGTTTGGACTTGGGATTTCAATCCTAGGAGTTGCAAATGGAGACTTATACAAGGCAAGTCTCCCTAAGATTGCTCTCACTGATAAGGGGAAGGCGCCCCTTGTCAAGGCTAGTGTAGTCAAAGGGCACCCGGCCCGTGAGATGGTTGATCTAATTTTGGGGATATTGAGTTCCTTATACAGTTAAGGGAAAACGTAATCGATGAAGTTTCTGCATTCTATCATTATTTTAGTCTTCGACGGTATGGTTGATCTAATTTTGGGGATATTGAGTTCCTTATACAGTTAAGGGAAAACGTAATCGATGAAGTTTCTGCATTCTATCATTATTTTAGTCTTCGACGGTTAGCAGTTTTGCAATCTCTTAACAAAGACATTGCTGCCAAAGAAGAAAATGTTTTAACTTGGGAAGAGATAGACTCTGTGCAAGTTGCTCTCCAGAGAAAAGTGTATATACTCGTAAAGTATAGGGAAATGTTGCTTCGAAAGTTTTTGGAATCCTATAGAGCAAATTTTAGTCCAGTACAACCTTGGTCAGTTATGGAGCTTCAAATTATAGATCTACTATCAGTCGCTCATAGCACTGCTGTCAAACATTTGCTAATGCAGAAACAGGAACTCGAGCTACAATGGACAAGGCCGTGCTGTTCAATGTTATTTGAAAGTACTTTTGATCACGGTTTTTACATTCCCAGGAACCACAAAATAATTATTTCGACCTACTGGATTCGTCTTTTGAGACGTATTGGAGATGTTTGGGTGGTGGAAGATGGTTATGACCGATGGGTACACGAAGATGAGACCCCTGTTTCTCAACCTTCGGTACAGTTGCCCCAGCGGTCTTCTTTAGAATCTCTAGCACCGATTTGCCTCTTCTTTCCGCCAGTTCAGTGTTTGAGTGCTTCCACACTTCTTGTCAACACCTTGGGTTGGTCCAGGGTATTTATATAACTTTTGCGGTATTCTATGTTTGGGTGTTTGAAACTAGTTGGAAGTTTTAATGTTTGTACAGATATCATCCTAGTAGGACCAGTTTTGGGAGTTTTTATCATTCCGAGAAGAGTTGTTGATAATGTTTCTTACCGTATACAGATCTTAGATTCAGCTCCTACAGATTTTGTTCCTTCCTCTCCACATCAGAGTTCAACTTCTACTTCCTCTATGCATTTCACAGATGAAATTCTTCAGGGCACTACAACTGCTGTTGGATCTACCCCGACTGCTGCTCAGTTTTCTCTACCACCTGCTGTTTCAGATTCTTTTAATGATCTACGGACTTCTATGTCTCGCATTATCTCTTTTCAATCGAAGGAATCTAGGAGATTGGATGATTCTCATAGCGAAGTTCTTGACAAAATCAAACATCTTGAGACAACCATTCTTGATGCTTTTTATCAGCAGAATCAAACAATTCACCGTTTGATCACAGGCATACGTCAGGAAGCTCATAATGACACAAATGCCCTCTCCCTTGGCCTAAAAGTTGTCCGTACTCAAACTGCCATTCTATCGACAGAATAAGCGGATGCTCGCAAAGAGGCTAAATAGCAAAAGGCTATTATAGAAGACATGGATGAAAGGCTTGCTACTCTTCGAAGCGAAAAGCTGGATTTCCGTGCCCAGACACAGGAGAATTATGACAATATTTCCTCTCAGTTGGGTGAACAAAGTTGTCCGTACTCAAACTGCCATTCTATCGACAGAATAAGCGGATGCTCGCAAAGAGGCTAAATAGCAAAAGGCTATTATAGAAGACATGGATGAAAGGCTTGCTACTCTTCGAAGCGAAAAGCTGGATTTCCGTGCCCAGACACAGGAGAATTATGACAATATTTCCTCTCAGTTGGGTGAACTTTTTGCCTATATTAATCGTGGTAATGACAAAAAGGGGGAAGGAAGTAGCAGCCGCCGACCTCAACCGCCTCCTGATGATCAAAATAGACCCAGTGGGGGTAATGCAAACAGAGGAGGTGGTGGAGGCGGTTCTGGTGGAAGTGGCCGAAGAGATGATAGAAAGGACTCTTCAACGAAAAAGGGATCTGGTTGCAGTGGTACTGGTGGACCGTATAAAAATAACGCTGAATGGTGGTTATATGGGAAGAATCAGTTTTAGATTTTCTGTCCTTCAGTTCTTGTACAAATTGTTGAATATCGTTCAGTAATGAGATATATAAATATTTCAGCAGACGTTGCGCAATTAATTGTTGTTTATCTATATAAGTCTTAAGGCTGCTAAGTTTTGTCATCACCAAAAAGGGGGAAATTGTTAAGGTAAAATTTATTAGATTTGGTGATAACAAAAATAAGAGAAGTGCTGAATTCAAGTAACATCTGGACAGTCAGTAAGTTATAGTCATTAACAGTTACGCACAATTCAGATGTGGGTGGACTATCACATAGCAAATTGCTTTTCAGAAGTCGTGACATCATCCCAGTATTTCGAAGTAGTGACGACATTTCAGTTTATTGAAGTTCAGAAGTCGTGACGTCATTCCTTGTTATCGGGTCGATGTTTTGAAACAGCTTTGGCCCTTTGGATCAGTTCAGATTTTGGGAACAGTGTATTCAAAAGTGAGCTACAGTGGAAGATCTATTGTTGGAAGCATAGGGCATTCAGACTTGAGTAATAGATTGTGATCTATTGTTTCAGTTTCAACTTATTCAGATGTCAGAATTTTTTATTAACGGGGCATGTGTTTCAGTTGTTGGAGTATTCAGCTGTTGGAATAACCCAAGTGTTAAAGCACTCAGCTATTGTATCTTTATCTTTTCAGCTGTATCTACGCAAACAACACTGAGAGAAATTAAGGGAACACATTTAGGCGCAAACGACGAATCGATTCAAACGCTATCAATGTTCAAATTGGAAAGAATCAATGGTGAAGATTGAATCTTACAATTGCCTAGAATTAAGGAGACACTGTCAGTACTATTTTGGGTAAATAATACACCGTATACAGAGGACGTTATACGGTGTTTGCACAAATATGGTATAACGACAATTTGGCTCTGACTAAGAGCAATTTACCTCGAGTGGAGCAGGATTTGCAATGGACAGATATTCAAAAGGATTTTGTTTCCTTGGCAAGATTCTAATGACCGTTGAGAACAAATAGTCACGGGAATTAAGATTTTTGATTTCTGGAATTTTGGATTTTTGGTGAAATCTGATTTGAGGAAATTCAGATCTCTAGTTGGAGTTGTCCAGATTTTTAGTTCGGGTTTATCGGGTGAAATCTGGTTGAGTATTGGGAACGAATTGATTTGATTTTGATAGAAATCTGGTTCCTTGAGTGTTAGCGTGTTTTGCCGCGAGAAGTAGGTAAAACGCTGCGTTTTTGGTGAGATCTGGATTGAAGAGAGTGGCGCGAGAGAGCAGCGCTTTTGTTTCGTGATTTTCAGATGTCAACGTTGGTCAACGGAACTGTAGCGGGTGATCGCTGGATTGAGAGATCTGGTTTCGTTGTATCGAGCGCGAGTGATAGTTCGCGTGAAGAGATCTGCTGACGTAAGCAGATTTCACGTGTTGGTCAACATGGGGAGTTGATATCTGGTATAGCGCGCTTAGTTGAGGAATCCGTTTCGAGCGCTAACGTTGTAACTTGAGGAGAGATCTGCTTCGCTGTGCGACGTCGTTTGGATTAATGGCTACGTCGTCGTTTTAGCATTATGCGTTGCTAAGGCGCTGAGATCTGTTGTGTTGAGCGCTGAGATCTACTTTGAGTAATGCGGCGTCGTTCCAGTTAGTTGCTGCGTCGTCGTTTTGGATTTCCAGAACTTAGCGTGTTTTGTATTGCGCGAGCGAGAGATCTGGTTGCATTATCGTTGGAGCGACCAGATGCCACCCATACGCAGTCGTTTTGACATGCGAGCGAGCGTTTGTTGTTAACGCTCGGATCTGATGATTATAGCGCTGGATTGCGAAATCTGATTGGCGCTATTTTGCGTTGCATGAATCTGTTTTTGTTGGTGTTTTACTTATACAGTAGCAATTGAATTGAGGAACAAATAGAAGTGTCGAACTACACTTAGAATATTTCTCAACCCGTCATTTCTTATCTTCTCTGTTGAAACCCTCGACTTGCTACTGTTCGTCGTAGCTTTCCACCGCCGATTCCCGTCACTTCCAGACTCAGTTTTTGATAATCTTGGTGGCGTTGAACTCCCCTAGCTTAGCTCTTTCGATTGCTACCCATTTTAGACCTTGAATTAACGCTGAATCTGGAAGCGTGGAGTTGCTAGTGTTCGAAGTTTTTGGGAGAAACCTGTGCCGTGTTTTCCTCCTGCTAGCGTGAACTTCTGGATTTGAGCTCGCAGGAAGTGTCTGTCGTGAATTGCAAATCCAATAGAAAGCTGGTTGCTGGCCGTGAGTTCTGTCATGCCTTTTTGTGAAATCTGTGAGGTAGAATTTGTGGAATTGAGGTATGAATTGAGCAGCCTTAGCAGCTTTTGGCTTGAGCATGCTTTGATTGATGTTGTGAGACTTGCTGTTATGTCTTACGTGAAACTGACATGTTTAATTGATTGATATATTTTTTGTTTTACGTATTGTGCATTGTATGCATTGAGCATTGATATTGATTGGCATACATGTATACATATTGAGCCTTGACAGATTGATTTGATGACTTGATTGGGTGCCACGTTGTGACTGGTCGACTGATGAGTCGTGCCCGAAAAGTCCAACGCTATCGTCGGAGTGGTGACTACCGGATTCGAGTGTCTACCACCGAGCTGTGATGGGCTGACGGGCCCCGATGATCACGGACCGATGATTTCCACCGGCTGATTGGCTGTGCGTGGTATAGAGGATTGATTTGATTTGCCAGTTGATGGACTGGTCTAGCAATCCGATTCTTTGGTAGCCCTCATGCATTCATGACATCGATTTATAGTATTTTGCATGTTTAGCTGTTTTGATAGCTCTTCGTACTGAGGTTTGACCTCGTATTTGTTTTCCTGATTTTGTGTCTTGGGTCTGTGTTACCCATTTGCAGGATCTTCAGGTAGCCAGGCTGGACAGAGTGGAGGTTCAGCTGGTCGATCCCCTTTCCCATGAGTCCCAGTTATATTTATGATATATACTCAACCGGGGGATGCCCCGCGTTTTTGTGTATTGGGGATCTGTATTCGATTTGAATTGTTGTTGTTACCTGATTGTATAAGTTTGATTTAACTTATATTTTGATTATCGATATTTTGAATATATGTTTTTGCGTTCAGGCCCAAATTATTTCGGAAAATTTTTAAGCCCTGATTTTATGCTTCTATGTTTATGCGTTTATTGAGTGTTAATTGTGAGTAATTAGCACGGGGCCTGACATTTTTGGTATCAGAGTTTAAACTGGGATAATCTTGAATTCTTTTGATCACACTCGAGTCTAGGCACAAAGTTTTGATTTGATTGTTCATTGACTCTGTGACTTATGTGATTATTATCTGCCTTGATGTTATATCTGTTGTTAGCCTTACCTCTAGACTTGTGTAGATGACGCCGAGGAGAGGTAGATCTAGACGTTCTGCTGAGGGGTCTAGGTCTCCAGAGAGTGACGAGGATGTTCATCGGGTGGATGATGTGACTCGACGGATAGGTGAGATGGAACTAGTTTTAGCTCGATTTCAGCGTACGAACCCTCCGACGTTTGCTGCTACTGAGGGTGGTGCGAAAGCCGAGGCTTGGCTAGTCCAGATGGAGGAGCTATTCGATACCTTGGAGTACTCTCCTGATAAGAGACTGAAGTTGGCAGTGCTGCAGTTGCGGGATGACGCGCAGCGCTGGTGGAGAGGTACTTCTAGGATGCTTCGTGATAGTGGGGCGGTGATCCCCTGGGAGAGCTTCTATGAGGCGTTCCGTCAGGAGTATACCCCGGAGTCCTAATTTAGCAGCAGGGAGCGTGAGTTTGAAAACCTGAAGTAGGGTATCATGCGGGTGGCCGAGTATGCGAGGCAGTTTTTGTTGGCGCAGTGGCGGATCCGGATCCCGTTCCCGGGGGCGTAGCGGAAGTTTCAAAATTTGCCCCGGAAACATTCAATACATAACAATCAATGCATAAAACATACATAGGATGTTTTAATGAAGGTTACCTTGCTGGCGTCTAGGCGCCTGGCTCCGACCAGAATCACAGGGAAACTGGCACTTCAAGGTAGGCGTCATCATATCTATTGGAAGAAGCTGGTGGCAGCAACCGTGACGTCATCATATCTATTATAGAAGCAGTTGAAGTATGAATCAGCAGCGAAGCAGTTGACGATTTACAAGAGCTGGATGTCAACTGCTGAGCGTAATTCAAATGGCAAAAATGACAAGAAGCAATCAACGCTCAAGATGGAAAGAATCAATGGCTGAAATAGAGTCGTGCAAATTGCCTGGATTTAAGGGAACAAGATTTGCACTATTCTGGGAAATAGTACAATTTACAGAGGAGCGTTGCACGTATTTGGAAAGAAGACAAATTAGCCATATCAAGCGCTGAACAGATTTGGAATCTTTCTAACGGCCATATTTCAAACAGAGGCTATATATTCGAGAAGCGCCATTGAAGAAGAGCTTGGTTGGGTAAAAAGAGTTGTTGTTGCACAGTAGAGAAAAATTAATAGAAGACAACAACAGAGGGAAGAACAGAAGAAGATGAAGCAGTCGACAATCATTCTTGAGAGGAGCTTATTTGTGTCGACTGCTGAATCTGTATTAGCTAAATAGAGCATTTCCCTAGTGTGTGAGGAAAACAGAGAGTTGAGCGTTTCATTGTATCAATCTCACACACCGAGATTCATTCACATCTATTTGTGAATGAATCTCGAAATCTTTTCACAGTTCCCGTCCAAGCACGATGACGTAAAACTCATGTGTATGTAGTCAGTCACACAGTTGCGGCTGATGCGCATTTGTGGAGTCTAGGAGTTCTCACAGCTGCTGGTTGTGGGATTGGGTCTGTACACAAGTTGTAAGATCAAATCTTCTAGTAGTGGATCCTTCCGAGGTGGAAGAAGGGGAGATGTAGGACATTGAGGTCCGAACTTCCAGAAACAAACCTGCTGAGTATCGTGTTCTTTAAGCTTTCAGCACTTACTCTTATTTAGCGCACGCATAACAAATCAGCACTTGCTCTTTACTTAGCATTCTCTCATTGCATACAGCAGCACACAAGCACACAAGTCTCGAACAGATTTTTGTTGTACATAAATCTGTTTGAGTTGTTTTAAAATATAGGATTCAGTTCTGGTATTTTCCGCATGATTTTTAAATCATACCAGATCTGTCTCCGGTGCTCTGTTTATTTTATTTGTTCAATAACAACGAGGTATTTCACCTCCAGTGTGTATCAGCAGCGCGAGAATTTCTTTTAAAGTCTTTTAACAAAGCGCGGCTGCTGATCTTTTGATCCTAATTTACAGGGACCAACAAGCTGGATAATGGAATTTTCATTAACCAAGCTAAATACACGAAAGAACTGCTGAAGAAATTTGGCATGGACAATTGCTCAGCAGCTGCAACCCCAATGATCTCATCAATCAAACTGGATAAATACGAAGCTGGATCTGCCATTGAGGTATCTCTTTATCGCGATATAATTGGCTCCCTGATGTACTTAACTGCTAGCAGACCAGACATCATGTTTGCTGTTTGTATGTGTGCTAGATTTCAAGCAGAGCCTAAACAATCGCATTATATTGCTGTAAAAAGGATCTTAAAATATTTGAAAGGAACTTCCAATGTGGGTCTTTGGTATCCCAAAGACTCAGGCTTTCGACTAATCGGTTATAGTGATGTAGATTACGCAGGATGTAGGATTGATCGTAAAAGCACAAGAGGTACTTGTAAATTCTTAGGAGATCGACTGATTTAAGTGAGGCACCTATCATGTAGAGTCTCAATGACCTTTCAAGTAGTGAGGATTAATCTGTACAACCAAGACCTCGGACTTATCCTCTCGATAAATGGTAACCACTTGGAAAGTCCGAACGAGGGTAGTTCGATAGATCACAAGGTCACTATCCATCTGCATGCTCAAAACATCACAATGTTCCCTACCAATTAAACATGGTACTTCACATCGCAGATGCTATTCTCAAGCTCGGGCGGCCTTATCCTCATTTTGACGGCCCAATCGACTAGGAACGTGTTTAGAATACACAGTGACTAATAGATGTGTTTCATGATAGCCACCTATCCACTATCACATCTAACATACACTATGGTGCATTCTAGGTCTTTATCCAACGCAATTATTAACATTATAACATAATGAAAATAAAGAATGCCATGAAAGAAATGCGTATTTCATAAATAAAGATCGTCATACACAAGAGTCAATAAAACCCACACGCCACAAGTTGGCTAGTTGGGCATCTACTCTAACAATCTCCCACTTGCCCTATAGCCAACTACTCATCAGACGCAGTCCCAATGTTTTTCAAACAACGGTCCTGGCAAGGGCTTCGTAAGTGGATCAGCAATGTTGTCTGCAGAGGTGAATCTCTCGACTACTATGTCACCTCTAGCCACAATATCCCGGATTATGTGCTATTTCCTCAGTATATGTTTGGATCTTTGGTGAAACCTAGGCTCCTTTGCTTGCGCAACGGCACCCGTGTTGTCGCAGTACACCAGGACTGGACCAACTCCATCAGGAATTACGCCCAACTCTTGGACGAAATTCCTTATCCAAACCGCCTCCTTAGCAGCAGCTGATCTGCGATGTATTCAGCCTCAGTGGTTGAATCCGCGATGGTGTCTTGCTTGGAACTCTTCCAAGAGACAGCACCACCATTGAGCATGAATACAAATCCAGAGGTAGAATTCGAATCATCCACATCAAATTGGAAGCTAGAATCAGTGTAGCCTTCCAATTTCAGTTCACCACCCCCATAGACCATGAACATATTCTTAGTCCTTCGTAAGTACTTAAGAATATCTTTCATGGCCTTCCAATGCATTTGGCCGGGGTTGGCCTGGTAGCGGCTCGTTACACTCAGAGCATATGCGACATCCGGTCTAGTTGAGATCATGCCATACATAATACTACCTATTGACGAGGCATATGGCACACGTGTCATACTCTCTATCTCCTAATCAGTCTTTGGACACATAAACTTAGATAGAGTGACCCCGTAGGTGTCCTCTCTTGGACTCTTCCATAGAGAACCTCTTAAGTATGGTATCGATGTAGGTGGCTTGGGTGAGTCCGACCAACCGTTTCGATCTATCCAGATAGATCTGTATTCCGAGAATATAGGACCCTTCACCCATGTCCTTCATCGAGAATCTACTAGACAACCATACTTTAGTTGACTGCAGCATTCCTACATCATTCCCAATGAGTAGAATGT
>KV002533.1:0-13151 GCA_001598015.1 Dorcoceras hygrometricum
GGTTGCAGCAGTACCCCGTGACCGCCTTTACGATTCAGTTTTGTCATGTTGCAATTTTGATACTGGTTTTCAAACATGTTGGCTTTCAGTATTCTTTTTACTCAATGATTTTACAATGTTGGATGTTTGACGTTTTTAAATATTCCTTTATTTAAGCTTAAGGTATTTTGAGAAAATAATTTAGAAATTTTTTTAGAAGGGAACGAGCCATATTTAAAGTTTATGCTTCCGCAAATGTTTTTTAAAAAAATTCTAGAGTCTGGTTCGTTTCAGTGTGTATCAGAGCGGTGGTTCTGGTGGGGTACTCGCCTGCTGCGTGGAGCTCAGAAGTCACACTACCAGTCTGTGAGTTTTACTGCTTTATTATTTATGTTTATGTTTTCATGCTGCATGTTTTAGCCTTGCATATGTTTTGGCCTTAGGGTTTTAAAAATAGACGCTTAGTCATGCACTTAGATTTACGTGATAAGGTTTTGGTGTATCAGAACAATGCCTCCCTGTCGTGATAGGAGCCAGCAGGATGATGCTACACCTCCTCCTCCCCCACCACCTCAGTTGACTCCATATGAGAGGGCTAGCGTGGACATGGTAGCTGGGATTACTAGGCTGTTGGAGCGACAGACAGAGCGACCTAGGAAGTCGCATGAGGAGGACGTCGAAGAGAGGTTCCGCAAGCAGGAACCGAAGGATTTTGCTGGCACCATCGATCTACTGGTTGCTGAGGAGTGGATTCGATCCATGGAGACTATCTACGACTACATGGGTCTAGCGGACGCCGACAGGGTCCGTTGTGCTATTTTCATGCTGAAGGGAGACACTACTCTTTGGTGGAAGGGTGCAGTGGTTGGACTGTATCTGGAGAGCTTATCTTGGGAAGAGTTGAAGATAGTCTTTTACGAGAAGTATTTTCCTGTAGATGCCCGGAGCCAGCTGATTCGGTAGTTTATGAGTCTCTGTCAGGGAGACAAGTCTGTTGCAGAGTATGTTCGGCAGTTTGAGCGGGGATGTCCCTTTGTACCCGTGATTGCTACCTTGGAGAGTGAGAAGCTGAGGCAGTTTACTGATGGACTGCGACCTGACATCCGCCACGATGTCAACATGGCGGACTTGGGGACCTATATGGCGGCGTTGAACAGGGCTTACCGGTCCGAGACGGGCCGAAAGGATATGAGGGATGACTATCAGAGGAAGAGACAGATGCAGCAGCCCGCCAGGGGCCAGTCTTCACAGCCACCAGCGAAGAGACCTTTCCAGGGGCCTTCTATGGGCCCGTCTCAGCAGGGCCAACAGCAGCAGCAGAGGCCCAATGGCCAGCAGAGACCTCAGGGCCAGCAGAGGCCACAGCAGCAGGGGGTCAGCGCCCATAGACCTGGAGAGTTTCAGGTTTTCAAGGAGTGCAATAAGCGGTATCCAGGACCTTGCATGATAGGGACTGACAGGTGCTATCATTGCAAGGAGCCAGGGCATATCTCTTGGAACTGCCCTAGGAGACAGGCCACTGGTCGCGTGTTCGTGATGCAGGCTGAGGCAGCAGATCAGGACATGACTTTGCTTACAGGTATTCCATTTAGATTTCCGTACCATGTTATGCGCTATCTCGGTATTTTGGAATTGCATGCTAGATAGAGCACTGCTAGGAAACTTGTTGCCTTAGTTGCTAGGTGAAAATAGGTCGGAACTGTAAGACTCCTAGGACTTGCTTTGAGAACTTTGACGGATAGGACTAGAGAACCTAGAACGGTTTTTAGGTATCTAATCTACTTTTGTGCTTTTAGTATGACCGTAAACGCGTACCTGTGTGACGTTCTGTTTCAGACAAGATTCGTGTGCATGGGTCACTACACTCGCTTTGCTAGACCCAGGGGCGACCCACTCGTTTATCTCGAGTGCATTCATACAGAGGATGGGGATTATTCCGGAGAGCATGGGGGCAGCTCTCGCCGTGACGATTTTGTCAGGAGAGGAGTTGACGACGACCAGCGTCGTGCAGGGTCTGACGATGACGTTTCAGGATCACACAGTTAGAGAAGATTTGGTCGTTATTCCGATGACAGGATTCGACCTCATCCTAGGCATGGATTGGATGTCAGAGTTCGGAGCATTGATTGATTTTCAGAGGCGGACAGTTTCTATCAGATCGCCGGGTCAGGAGGCCTTTTTATTTGAGGCAGCTAGGAGGCCACGGAAGCCCAGATTCATATCTTTTCTGCAGGCCAGGAGGCTAGTGGAGCATGGATGTCAGGCATTCTTGGCCAGCGTTACCGTCTGGAGATTCAGCAGGCCCTTCACTATCTAATGTGGAGGTAGTCAGAGACTATGAAGATATCTTCCCTGATGATGTAGTGGGAGTTCCACCGGAGCGAGAGGTGGAGTTTTATATTGAGCTGTTGCCAGGGACAGTGCCTATCTCTAAGGCACCTTATCGATTAGCTCCTACAGAGATGAAGGAGCTTAAGGAGTAGATTCAGGAGTTGCTTGATAAGGGGTTCATTCGCCCTATCTTTTCTCCATGGGGCGCGCCAGTGTTATTTGTGAAGAAGAAGGATGGTAGCATGAGGTTGTGCATCGACTACCGAGAGCTGAACAGTCATAGTGAAGAATAAGTATCCAATCCCGAGTATTGAGGATTTATTCGATAAGTTGCTGGGAGCTTCAGTGTTCTCGAATATTGATCTGAGATCTGGCTATCATCAGCTGAGATTTATGAGGAGGAAGTGTCCAAGACAACTTTTAGTACACGCTACGGCCACTACGAGTTCTTGGTGATGCCGTTTGGCCTGACAAATGCCCCAGCGATTTTCATGGATCTGATGAATAGGGTATTTCGGCAGTATCTAGACCAGTTTTTCATTGTGTTCATCGACGATATTCTGATTTATTCGAGGATCTTGGAGGAGCATAGGCAGCACTTGCAGACAGCTTTGCAGACCTTGAGGGAGCATAGATTATATGCCAAGTTCAGCAAGTTCGAGTTTAGGCTGGAGCAGGTGGCTTTCTTAGGGCATATTGTGTTGAGATATGGGATTTCTGTTGACCCATTGAAGGTGGAGGCAGTGCAGAACTGGGGGATTCCAAAGAATGCAACTGAGATTCGTAGTTTCTTTGGCTTGGCAGGTTATTTTCGCAAATTCATCAAGGGCTTCTCTTCGATTTCAGTGCCCTTGACTGCCTTGACCAGGAAGAATGCAAAATATGTATGTAATCTCGAGTGTCAGAGAAGCTTTGATCAGCTGAAGGAGGCCCTTACTTTAGCCCCAGTATTAGCCATGCTAGTGGACCACGAGGAGTTTGTGGTTTTCACAGATGCGTCTTTTAGAGGTTTGGGTGCAGTTCTGATGCAGGGTGGCAAGGTTATTGCATATGCGTCAAGACAGGTGAAGAGTTATGAGCAGAACTATCCGACGCATTATTTGGAGCTTGCTGCAGTGGTGTTTGCGGTGAAGATTTGGAGGCACTACTTATACGGCGAGAAGTGTCAGATATTCACCGACCACAAGAGCCTCAAGTAATTCTTCACCCAGAAGGAGCTGAACATGAGGCAGCGCAGATGGTTTGAGAGGCCACTACAGACTGAGATAGAGAGGTTTGGTCTAGAGATTTATTCAGTGGGCTGTGCACCAAGTTTGGCAGAGCTCACTATTCAACCGACTCTTCGAGGGCGGATCAGAGAGGGGCAGGCTTCCGATGAGCAGTTACAGCAGTGGAGGCAGCGTGATGAGGACAGAGGACGAGGTCTGTATACAGTTGAGGATGGGATAGTCCGTTTCAGAGGCCGTATGTGGGTGACGAGCACTGGTCAATTGATAGTCGAGATCTTATCTGAGGCTCATGCATCGACGTACTCCATCCACCCAGGGAGTACGAAGATGTACAGAGATTTGCAGACATTGTATTGGTGGCCAGGGATGAAGAAGGACATAGGGAGATTCGTGTCCGAGTGCTTGACCTGTCAGCAGGTTAAGGCAGAGCATCAGCGTCCAACAGGGTTGTTGCAGCCACTTCCCATTCCTGAGTGGAAGTGGGAGCATATCACGATGGATTTTGTGGTTGGATTGCCCATGAGTCCCAGAGGGTTCACGGCTATATGGGTGATTGTGGACAGACTCACCAAGTCAGTGCATTTCTTACCGGTGAAGACTACATTCACCCTGACGCAGTACGCAGAGCTTTATATCCAAGAGGTGGTCAGACTGCATGGCATACCAGTCTTGATAGTGTCGGACAGAGACACCAGATTCACATCTGCGTTCTGGAGGAGCTTACATGCCGCCTTGGGGACGAGATTGTCATTTAGTACAGTGTTTCATCCGCAGACCGATGGACAGTCAGAGAGGGCCATTCAGATTTTGGAGGATCTGCTGAGAGCTTGTGTCATTGACTTTCAAAGTACGTGGGACTCGAGATTACCACTGGTTGAGTTCACGTACAACAACAGCTTTCAGGCATGAATTGGGATGGCTCCATATGAGGCTTTGCATGGGAGGAGATGCAGATCTCCCGTACACTGGGAGGAGGTTGGCAAGAGAGTTCTTACAGGGCCGGAGTTAGTGCAGCAGACAACATATGTTGTGACGAGGATTCGGGACAGGATGAGGACAGCCCAGAGTCGTCAGAAAAATTATGCTGATCAGAGGCGACGAGATCTGGAGCTATCTGTGGGAGATCATGTGTTTGTGAGGATATCGCCCATGAAAGGTGTGATGCGCTTTGGCCAGAGGGGCAAGATTAGCCCTAGGTTTATTGGGCCATTCGAGATTCTGGAGAGGGTGGGTACACTGGCTTATCGAGTAGCGTTACCACCCAGTCTATCAGCGGTGCATAATGTCTTCCATATCTTGATGCTGAGGATGTACATTCCAAACCCGTTTCATGTATTGGATTTCGAGCAGCTCCAGTTCGCACCAGACTTATCTTTTCAGGAGCGATCGGTTCAGATTCTAGCTAGGGAGGAGCGTAGGCTGAGAACGTGGAGTATTCCGACGGTCAAGGTCCGGTGGCAGAACCACTCGGAGGATGAGGCTACCTGGGAGACCGAGGCCGATATGCGGACGCGCTACCCGGAGTTATTCGGTACGTACTCAATTTCGGGGACGAAATTCCTTTAAGGGGTGGAGAGTTGTAACGCCTAGAATTTCCTGACTACGTAGAAATGAATGTATGACTAGGGGAAAAATATTTTAGATGGTTACATGCCTTATTATATGATTTATTTATGAGTTTATGCTGCATGGTATGCATGTGTTATTTTTCAGCCTGCTTGAGCTATGGACGCGTGGACGAGATTAAGGTCGACCGGAAAGATTAATTTGAGATTTTTTGTTATGGGATATTAAGAATGATTTATTTTATTTTAAGCAACAATTTTTGGAAATTTGGATTTTTATAATTATTTTGGAGGGAAACCCGTTTTAATCTATACGGGCTGATATATTGAGTTTTATGGCATTTTAAATTTTTAAGAGGCCTACATTTCGAAATTTTATAACTATTAAAGCCCAAGTATGAGTTTTAAACACCTTTTTAATTTAATTAGAGGGGCAAGCTTGTAATCTTTTTAATTAAAGACATAGGGGTCATTTTAGGCACTTTAATTACTTCTTAAACACAAATTTAAACACACCCTAGCCTCCATATATTGTACCAAACGTCTTCTCCCCTCCCCTTAGCACACAAAATTTTGAGAATAATCAGCCTTTGAAGGAGCTTGGTGATCCATAGCCGGTTGCGCCCCGATCTCGCACCTACAACGTCCGTACCTCGCAGATCAACGTCTTCTTCAACCCATACATGTGATATCAATTACCTTGCTCACTATTTAAATCATAATAAACTTTTTTATGAAAATTATGCATGAATTTTATGTGTATGCCTTGGATCTTTACATCTATGTTCATATCTCATGCATGCAATTCACGGTTTTTTACGTGTCTCGCTTTCTTCTCTTGAGGCTTCGGTCATGGTAATTTACAGGGGTTTTGGATCGGTTCTAGGGGTTCCTAAGGGACTCATGGTGGTCTAGATCAAGGAAGGAAAGTGTCTAGGTGGTCGAGCGAACAAGATCATGCAGTAGAAGTCGAGAGTGGCGCATCGTGCCGCTGGGCTGGTGCGTCCACTTGCAGCGTCTCGTTCTCCCTGGTTGGTCCATGATTTGCGCCATGGTTGGTCAGGTTAGGACTGGCTGTACCTGGGGGTGGTCCACCCAGAAGGGATTCGACCATGGTGGCCGGAGCAGGGAGGACGAGCGTGAGGAACGACCGCTGCCCATGCGCGCCGCTGGTGTGTGCGTGAGTGCGTGAGGTTTAGGGTTAGTTTTTGAATGGGTTCGTTCAGTTGAACCGGTAGGTTCGGTTGGACCAGATTGATTCATCGAGTCTCGAGTCAAATATTTTAAAATCGGTCCAAGTTATTTTAATTATGGACCTGTTATTTTAATTAATGTGTCAAATGTTCAATTTTAAAGAAATTTGCCAGAAGGTCAAAAATTGAGTCAAAAATTTTAAATAATTTAAGTTATGTTTAATTTTAAATTTTTAGTAAAAATTAGGGCTTTAGGGATTTTAATTAGGTCAAAATAGATTTTCGGGATTAATTTGGTCAAAATCGGTCTTTTGGTCAAAACCGGCTTTTGAAGTCAAAATTTATTTTTATTATTCTCTTTAGCCTTTATTTTTTAGAAATAAAAAATTCAAAGATATTAGGAAAAAATGGGAAAAGCGGTGAACATTCGTTTCATCAGCCGAGTTTAGAGCGATGTTTGGTCTAGAAGTAGTGAGGCAGGCCCCGGAATCAACCCTTGACCGAAGTAGAAAAATGTAAAAGCCCGTAAGTGTATATTTAATTTTATATGTAGTATTTTATATACGTAATGTTTTAAATAAAATGATTAAATATACTTTAACAGGCTAATCTTTTAAATTGCATGATTTTAAGAAAATTCACGTGATGGATCTGTGACAACAGATCCAGATTGAATTTTGAATTACACAAAACTTATTACTGTGTTTCTAACAAATCTACGAAGTGTGCAGATATCAACAGGAAAAAGTATATTGCGCAAAGAAGATAAACAGCAGAATCTGTCCAGTCGATGGTTTACAAGATAAAGTTCACAGCTGGTTTGATTTATCATTTAAACGGCAGCTGGATTAGCAATGGAGACGTCCAAAGTTGAGTCAGTTGTTCGTAATCTGGCGGAGGCCAATTTAGACCAGCAACTGTGACATTCGCTAAAGGCTGGAGAAGTCTGAGTATAAAGATAGAGAAAGGTTCGAAGAAGAAGAAGAACAATAGAAGTCTGGAACCAGTTGTGAAGATACAACCATTAGCGAACCAGCTGGAGCGCTAAAAAGATCTGTAATCAGCGATGATGACGTCAACATATCTACTGGAGGAAGCTATGAGCAGCAAATATGACGTCAGCAGCAAGCTAAAGTACTTTCAGCAGTTGTGAAGAGAAGCGCAAGAGCTGGATCAGCGATGATGAAGTCAGCAGTGACGTCAGCAATCAGCAGAGAGCTATTGTGCAACCAGCAGTTGATACTTGAAGTTAGCGATAGCAAAACAATGTCGTTTGGATTAATAGATACGACACCATTTTGCCTTCGCTCTAAGATTCAGCAGATGCTCTTTGTTTTGATAACCAGCAGTCGCAAGATACCAGTCGCAAGGTACCAGTCGCAAGATACCAGTCGCAAGGTACCAGTCGCAGAATATACCAGTCGCAAGATGATGCACCCAGTCGCAGTCTACAGTGATATGCATATCCAGTCGTAGGAAATCCAGACGCAGGAAAAGCAGACGTAGTGAAAAGAGTTGCAAACCAAATGCTAATTATTGCAACCAGGCGCAAACAAACCAGTCGCAGCAGTAGAAGATTCAACCAGTAGCGAAGCAGTTGACGAACTAGATTATGAAGATTCACTAAAGCTGGATGTCAACTGCTGAGCTTAATTCAAATGTTGAAGACGATAAAAAGGCCTGCAAAAGAAAGGACACAAAGGACAATCCCTGTCGGTACTTTACAAAACACATTTGAACGGGAAGAATTTGTGTCCAACGGATTTAATTTGAACAGAGGCTATTTAAGGGAGAAGATTTGAAGGAAGAAGATGACGACTGTAGTGCTGTTGCAGTAGATGTTGGTTGCACAGTGCACAGAGTGGGAAGAATAATTGAAGGACGAAGCAGTCGACCACCATTAGAGAGGAGATTACTACGAGCGTCGACTGCTGAGTTCTAATTAACTTTTGTAGAGCAACTTCCCAGTGTGTGAGATTTATTATTTTGAGAGTTGAGCGTTCACTGTAAAATCTCACACACAGATTCACTCGCACATTTTGAGAGTTGAGCGAAATTGTTTAGTGAGTGAATCAAAACCCAAATGCAAATCAGTTCTCGTCCAAGCACGATGACGTTAAACTCTGTGTTTGTAGCCTTTCTCACATAGGCGTTAAACAAGTGATTGAGTGACAGCCTAGGGCTGGTAGAGTCTAGGAGTTCTCGCAGCTGCTGGTTGCGGGATAGGGTCTGTACACGTTGTATAGATCAAATCTTCTAGTGGAACCTTCCGATGTGGAAGAAGGGGAGACGTAGGACATTGAAGTCCGAACTTCCATAAACAAATCGATTGAGTATTGTATTCTGTTATTCATTCAGCACATGCATATTTATTTAGCACGCATAACAGGTATCACACTAAGCACATAGCAAACAGATTTCACATACTAGTTTTAAACAGAAATCTGTTTGCGCAGAGTTGTTTTAAAATATTAGGATTCAGTTATGGTATTTATTAGGATTCAGTTTTGGTATTTTCCGCATGATTTTAATTCATACCAGATCTGTCTCCGGTGCTCTCGTTTTAAGTGTTCAAGAACCCGAGGTATTGCACCTCATCTTTGTAATAGTAGCGCGGAAAATTTTTAATCCTCTATTTAAGCAGCGCTGCTAAGTTCCTTCCTTTTGAAAACCGGGACCAACAAGTGGTATCTGAGCATATTTTTCTTGAACGAGCACTCTTTTTAAAACGCATGTTCTATGTTTTAAAATGTTTCAAATGATTTTGAGAAGCTTTTATTATGAAAGCCAGATGAAAATGATTTGTTTTAATATAGAACTGGTTTTCTCTTGATGAACTGTCACGGAATGCGCGAGTTCCGTGCTGATGCCAAGATTCTATTTTCGTTGTGCTGTAAGTTCATCTGGAGTGAGGCACTCGGTGACAAGCACATAGGACGAAATAGGGGAATGAAAATCTGAGCTTTTATCTGTCATATTTTCTTTCTGGTTCTTAATTTGTGAGTAACTCAGTAGCACATGTTTATTTGAAATAATTTTTAAAGTGCTCTGATAAGTTTTCAAATTCTCTGTTATGCGGAATTTGGAGTTTCAGCTGATGTTTCGTTGTTTTTAAAATTTTTTAAGCTTATGTTATAAAAGACAGGGAGAGTGGCGTCTTTTTCTTTATTAATTTGAGCTATCTGTGTATGCATCAGTTTCAGTTTTGTTTCAATTTTTTAAAAAAATAAAAAAATCATAGCATACTGTTGCATACGGTTCTTCCAAAAAATCTATTTTGATTTCAAAAATCTAAATATTCCAGCTGTCACGTTGTTTTTGTTGTGACAGTGTAGGGAGAGCTTTGATTTAAAATTCGGGAAGACCAGCTTTCGAACCCTTTTTGATTCCCACAAAAAGGGAGAGAATTGTTAGTTCTTGTTAGTTCTTGCATCTGTTATTTAAAGTTTTGTGTAAATCAAAGAGGGAGAGATTGATGGATCTGTGACAACAGATCCAGATTGAATTTTGAATTACACAAAACTTATTACTGTGTTTTTAACAAATCTACGAAGTGTGCAGATATCAACAGAAAAATTATATTGCGAAAAGATGATGAACAGCAGAATCTGTCCAGTCGATGGTTTACAAGATAAAGTTCACATATGGTTTGATTTATCATTTAAACGGCAGCTGCATTAGCAATGGAGACGTCCAAAGTTGAGTCAGTTGTTCGTAATCAGGCGGAGGCCAATTTAGACCAGCAGCTGTGACATTCGCTAAAGGCTGGAGAAGTCTGAGTATAAAGATAGAGAAAGGTTTGAAGAAGAAGATGAACAGTATAAGTCTGGAACCAGTTGTGAAGATACAACCAGTAGCGAAACAGCTGGAGAGCTAACTGTTGGGGAACCGTGGCGGATCCGGATCGCGCCTACCGACGAGGCAGCGGAAGAACAAAAATTTGGGCCGGGAGACGATCAATCAATTAAAACAAACACAATATAACATTCATAGGGTGTTTCTCGGGGTTACCTTTCTGGCGTCTAGGCGCCTGGCTCCGACCAGTTTCACGAGGAAACCGGCACTTCACGGTAGGCGGCGGTTGATTACGTCAATCAGGTCCATGACCGGAAGCGAGACTCCTTCGTCAGCCTGCACTAGAAGGCCTGACGAGATCGGCACGGATGGATTCTCCTCGTCAAGTTGGCCGGAATAAATTCCGGCGAGAGAGGCGGCGGAGGCTTTTGAGGAGAGGAGGGGCGGCGGCTACTAGAGCTTTTAGGGTTAGGGTTTGTTGTAAGTTGTGTTGTTAGTGATTAAGTCTAAGTCTACCTTAAGTAGACTTAATGATGGACTTGGACCGGCCCAAGTCCAACGGATGAACATTCGGTTCATCCCCATCACCGTGACTTCATCGTAATTCCGATCGCCGATCAGATCGGACCGATCGACTCAGTTTCCAAAACTGAGTACTATGATCTGAAAAACCATTTTTCAGAACCCCAGTGCAAAATGACCGTTTTGCCCCTCAACAGCGGAAATCTCGATTTGACCCCTGTTGACTTTTAGGAATTCGCACTTCCCAAAATTCTCCTCAAGTGCTCAACACATTGAGATCAGTATCCGTGCGGGAATCTAGAATCCAGTACTTGTGTGACCCTCAATGGTTCAGGGATACAGCTAGCCGTGGGCCCACAACCATTGTGGCTCCGGAATCATAATTCCGCACTTGCCCATCGGATCATGGTAAAAGAGCGTCTAGCAACATCGCTCCATGATCCCCTAGGTATCACTGATAGTGCCTGCAAGAACCAGTTGGTCGTGGTTAGCGTACAGTATGGTCCTTTCAATCCAAATATCCCGATCAGATCAACGACCATTGGTAAATCGAGAGTCGCTATAGATCCGATTGCTATGCATACATCTTGGAGATCGAATAGTGACATCGCGAGTGTAACTAGGTAAACAAATTTACCTAAGACACTTCTAGTACTATGGCCAGGGATTTACACACTATTATCCCCTCAGATAGCATAGGATATCCACGCATGTCTGCGAGCGGTGAATCCTCGACAACGATGCATCGACTCCTACATGCATCGGGGTCTCACCCAATCCCGCCGCCTGATGACCCCAAGTGAGTTGGCAAACGAGTCAAAGTGAGACGCCTATCATGTAGAGTCTCAATGATGTTTCGAGTCGTGAGGACTAATCAGTACAACCAAGACCTCGGACTTATCCACTCGACAAATGGTAACCACTTGGAAAGTCCGAACGAGGGTAGTTCGATAGATCACCAGGTCACTATCTATCTGCATGCTCAGAACATCACAATCTTCCCTACCAATGAAACATGGTACTTCGCATCGCAGATACTAGTATCAAGCTCGGGCGGCCTTATCCTCATTTTGATGGCCCAATCGACTAGGAACTTGTTCAGAATACACAGTGACTATTAGATGTGTTTCATGATAGCCGTCATACCCACTATCACATCTAACATACACTTTAGTGCATTCTAGGTCTTTACTCAACGCAATTGTTAATCATCATACAACACAATGAAAGTAAAGAACGCCATATAAATAAATGCGAATATCATATATAAAGATTGTTTCATACAAGAGTCTATAAACCCACACGCCACAAGTTGGTTAGTTGGGCATCTACTCTAACAATCTCCCACTTGCCCTAAAGCCAACTACTCATCAGACGCAGTCCTATTGTTTCACGATGTTTTTCAAACAACGGTCCAGGAGAGAGCTTCGTAAGTGGATCAGCAACGTTATCCGCAGAGGCGACTCTCTCAACTGCTATGTCACATCTAGCCACAATATCCCGGATTATGTGGTATTTCCTCAGTATGTGTTTGGATCTTTGGTGATACCTAGGTTCCTTTGCTTGCGCAACGGCACCCGTGTTGTCGCAGTACACCGGGACTGGACCAAATCCATTAGGAATGACGCCCAACCCTTGGACGAAATTCCTTATCCAAACGGCCTCCTTAGCAGCAGCTGATGCTGCGATGTACTCAGCCTCAGTGGTTGAATCTGCGATGGTGTCTTGCTTGGAACTCTTCCAAGAGACAGCACCACCATTGAGCATGAATACAAATCCAGAGGTTGACTTTGAATCATCCACGTCACACTGGAAGCTAGAATCAGTGTAGCCTTCCAGTTTCAGTTCACCACCCCCATAGACCATGAACATATTCTTAGTCCTTCGTAAGTACTTAAGAATATCCTTCACGGCCTTCCAATGCAATTGGCCGGGGTTGGCCTGGTAGCGGCTCGTGACACTCAGAGCATATGCGACATCCGGTCTAGTCGAGATCATGCCATACATAATACTACCTATTGCCGAGGCATGTGGCACACGTGTCATATTCTCTATCTCCTCATCAGTCTTCGGACACATAGACTTAGATAGAGTGACCCCATGGCACATAGGTAGGTGTCCTCTCTTGGACTCTTCCATAGAGAACCTCCTAAGTATGGTATCGATGTAGGTAGCTTGGGTGAGTCCGAGCATCCGTTTAGATCTATCCCGATAGATCTGTATTCCAAGAAATATAGGATGCTTCACCCATGTCCTTCATCGAAAATCTACTAGACAACCATACTTTAGTTGACTGCAACATTCCTACATCATTCCCAATGAGTAGAATGTCATCAACATAAAGTACGAGGAACGTCACAGCGCTTTTAACTACCTTTTTATAGACACATGGCTCCACGAGATTCTTGATGAAACCAAATTCCTTAATTGTTTCACTTAATTGTTTCATCGAACCTCAGGTTCCAACTTCACGATGCCTGTTTGAGACCGTAGATCGATCTCTGAAGCTTGAATACCTTATGCTCGCTTCCAACAGA
>KV002533.1:17596-32148 GCA_001598015.1 Dorcoceras hygrometricum
TCGGTCTCAATATCTTGATCGTCATTGTCCACCGTCTTCGGATGTCCTCCCACTAAATCTAGTAATTTTACATTTAAATTTACCATGACATACAAGGGATACATTTGTCAAGGGGTGGGAACGGGCCACAAATAGGCCCACTTTAAATGATAATCAAAATATTAATACAACCATATTCTTGATCGTCATTGTCCACCGTCTTCAGATGTCCTCCCACTGAATCTAGTAATTTTACATTTAAATTTACCATGACATATAAGGGATACATTTATCAAGGGGTGGGAACGGGCCACAAACAGGCCCACTTTAAATGATAATCAAAATATTAATACAACCGAATCACAAAAACCTATCGCATACACCTAACAAATTGGGCACGGCTCTCGATCATCACAATCATGCAATTAATCTAATTAACATGTATAAATTAAATAATCATATTATTTATCGCAAAATCATATTTTAATCATAAAATCGTATTTTATAATAAAATCGTATTTTGTCAATAAAATCAAATTTTAATCAACAAAATCATATTTCATTATAAAATCATATTTTACAATTAAAATCACATTTTAATATTTTAATTGCATCAAATTGGGCTTAAAACAATTCTAGGCCCAAAAATCTCAAATTTCAAAATCGACCAAAAACGGGCCCGATATCGAATATCGGCCCGAAAACTTCACGGGCTGCCCGGGACAGGCCTGAACTAAACCCTAGAAGAAATCAGCCGTCACGACATCGCCGGAGCATGACAGGACGTCGGCCGCCACCCAGGAAATTAGCGCGCAGCAGCCGCGCAACGTCGCGCCAAGCGCGACGCACGGCCGCGCGCCCAACGATCATCGTCGACCGCCGTGTAGCGCAACCAGTGCGTGACGTCCAGCCATAGAGCGGCCGATCTTCGTGCGGCAAGCGCACGGCGCAGCGGCTGAGGTGCGCGACAAGCGTGGCAAGCGCACGGCGCAGCGGCCGATCTTCATGCGCTATCGTGCGCGGCCGAGGTGATCTCCGCACGCCAAGGGCGGTGCATAGCAGCGCGCATGCTGCCCCCAATGTCGCGCAACCAGTGCTCATAAAGTAAGGCCAGCAGGTGGCTATTTGCGCAGCCATGCGCGCGCAATCACACGTCGCGGCGGCCGGCGGCCGAGTTCCAAAATTTCCTTTTGTTTTTCAATCGATTCAATCTAAAATTCAGAGATTAGATACAATTCAGGCAACAATTGTATTGATTAGATCCGAGCCTTGGCTCTAATACCACTGTTGGGGAACCGTGGCGGATCCGGATCGCGCCTCCCGGCGAGGCAGCGCAAGAACAAAAATTTGGGCCGGGAGACGATCAATACAATTAAAACAAAGACAATATGACATTCATAGGGTGTTTCTCGGGGTTACCTTTCTGGCTTCTAGGCTCCTGGCTCCGACCAGTTTCACGAGGAAACCGGCACTTCAAGGTAGGCGGCGGTAGATTACGTCAATCAGGTCCACGACCGGAAGCGAGACTCCTTCGTCAGCCTGCACTAGAAGGCCTGACGAGATCGGCGCGGATGGATTCTCCTCGTCAAGTTGGCAGAAACAAATTCCGGCGAGAGAGGCGGCGGCGGCACAAGACTTTTGAGGAGAGGAGGGGCGGCGGCTACTAGAGCTTTTAGGGTTAGGGTTTGTTGCAAGTTGTATTGTTAGTGATTAAGTCTAAGTCTACCTTAAGTAGACTTAATGATGGACTTGGACCGGCCCAACGGGCCCTGGTCCAACGGATGAACATTCGGTTCATCCCCATCACCGTGACTTCATCGTAACTCCGATCGCCGATCAGATCGGACCGATCGACTCAGTTTCCAAAACTGAGTACTATGATCTGAAAAACCATTTTTCAGAACCCCAGTGCAAAATGACCGTTTTGCCCCTCAACAGCGGAAATCTCGATTTGACCCCTGTTGACTTTTAGGAATTCGCACTCCCCAAAATTCTCCTCAAGTGCTCAACACATTGAGCTCAGTATCCGTGCGGGAATCTCGAATCCAGTACTTGTGTGACCCTCAATGGTTCAGGGATACAGCTAGCCGTGGGCCCACAACCATTGTGGCTCCGGAATCATAATTCCGAACTTGCCCATCGGATCATGGTAAAAGAGCGTCTAGCAACATCGCTCCATGATCCCCTAGGTATCACTGATAGTGCCTGCAAGAACCAGTTGGTCGTGGTTAGCGTACAGTATGGTCCTTTAAATCCATATATCCCGATCAGATCAACGACCATTGGTAAATCGAGAGTCGCTATAGATCCGATTGCTATGCATACATCTTGGAGATCGAATAGTGACATCGCGAGTGTAACTAGGTAAAAAAATTTACCTAAGACACTTCTAGTACTATGGCCAGGGATTTACACACTATTATCCCCTCAGATAGCATAGGATATCCACGCATGTCTGCGAGCGGTGAATCCTCGACAACGATGCATCGACTCCTACATGCATCGGGGTCTCACCCAATCCCGCCGCCTGATGACCCCAAGTGAGTCGGCAAACGAGTCAAAGTGAGACGCCTATCATGTAGAGTCTCAATGACGTTTCGAGTCGTGAGGACTAATCAGTACAACCAAGACCTCGGACTTATCCACTCGACAAATGGTAACCACTTGGAAAATCCGAACGAGGGTAGTTCGATAGATCACATGGTACTTCGCATCGTAGATACTAGTCTCAAGCTCGGGCGGCCTTATCCTCATTTTGACAACCCTATCGACTAGGAACTTGTTCAGAATACACAGTGACTATTAGATGTGTTTCATGATAGCCGTCATACCCACTATCACATCTAATATACACTTTAGTGCATTCTAGGTCTTTACTCAAAGCAATTGTTAATCATCATACAACACAATGAAAGTAAAGAATGCCATATAAGTAAATACGAATATCATATATAAAGATTGTTTCATACAAGAGTCTATAAACCCACACGCCAAAAGTTGGCTAGTTGGGCATCTACTCTAACACTAACAAGATCTGGAATCAGCGATGATGACGTCATCATATCTACTGGAGGAAGCTATGAGCTGCAAAGATGATGTCAGGAGCAAGCTAAAGTACTTTCAGCAGTTTTGAAGAGAAGCGCAAGAGCTGGATCAGCAATGATGAAGTCAGCAGTGACGTCAGCAATCAGCAGAGAGCTATTGTACAACCAGCAGTTGATACTTGAAGTTAGCGATAGCAAAACAATGTCGTTTGGATTAATAGATACGACAGCATTTTGCCTTCGTGCTAAGATTCAGCAGATGCTCTTTGTTTTGATAACCAGCAGTCGCAAGATACCAGTCGCAAGGTACCAGTCGCAAGGTACAAGTCGCAAGATACCAGTCGCAGAGTATACCAGTCGCAAGATGATGCACCCAGTCGCAGGCTACAGTTCTATGCATATCCAGTCGCAGGAAATCCAGTCGCAGGAAATCCAGACGCAGGAAAAGTAGACATAGTGAAAAGAGTTGCAAACCAAATGCTGATTATTGCAACCAGGCGCAAACAAACCAGTCGCAGCAGTAGAAGATTCAACCAGTAGCGAAGCAGTTGAAGAACTAGATTATGAAGATTCACTAAAGCTGGATGTCAACTGCTGAGCTTAATTCAAATGTTGAAGACGACAAAAAGGCCTGCAAAACAAAGGACACAAAGGACAATCCCTGTCGGTACTTTACAGAACACATTTGAACGGGAAGAATTTGTGTCCAACGGATTTAATTTGAACAGAGGTATTTAAGGGAGAAGATTTGAAGGAAGAGATGACGACTGTAGTGCTGTTGCAGTAGATGTTGGTTGCACAGTGCACAAAGTGGGAAGAAAAATTGAAGGACGAAGCAGTCTACCACCATTAGAGAGGAGCTTACTACGAGCGTCGACTGCTGAGCTCTAATTAGCTTTTGTAGAGCAACTTCCTAGTGTGTGAGATTTATTATTTCAAGAGTTGAGCGTTCACTGTAAAATCTCACACACAGATTCACTCGCACATTTTGAGAGTTGAGCGAAATTGTTTAGCGAGTGAATCAAAACCCAAATGCAAATCAGTTCCCGTCCAAGCACGATTACGTTAAACTCTGTGTTTGTAGCCTTTCTCACATAGGCGTAAAACAAGTGATTGAGTGACAGCCGAGGGCTGGTAGAGTCTAGGAGTTCTCGCAGCTGCTGGTTGTGGGATCGGGTCTTTACACGTTGTATAGATCAAATATTCTAGTGGAACCTTCCGAGGTGGAAGAAGGGGAGACGTAGGACATTGAAGTCCGAACTTCCATAAACAAATGGATTGAGTATTGTATTCCGTTATCATTCAGCACTTGCATATTTATTTAGCACGCATAACAGATATCACACTAAGCACATAGCAAACAGATTTCACATACTAGTTTTAAACAGAAATCTGTTTGCGCAGAGTTGTTTTAAAATATTTGGATTCAGTTCTGGTGTTTTCCGCATGATTTTAATTCATACCAGATCTGTCTCCGGTGCTCTGTTTTAATGTTCAAGAACCCGAGGTATTGCACCTCATCTTTGTAATAGCAGCGCGTAAAATTTTTAATCCTCCATTTAAGCAGCGCTGCTAAGTTCCTTCCTTTTGAAAACCGGGACCAACATCACGCATCTTGAGATTTTATGAAACGATCAGGCATGTCCTTTTTAAGTTAAAAATCCGAGGAATTGAAGTGATGTGGCAAGTCTACGATGGGATTTAACCAGGTAGCCGGGCCCGGGGATCCCCTGTTTTTAGGAATGATTTCAGGATTTCAGGGCCTATGGATCCTCGTGTAACATCAGGGTGAAGTGGCATTTTTCACGAGGTGTGATATATAGGGATCCCGAGGTAAGGTCGGGTGAACCACACAGCCACGTACGTTGGTTATTACGACTGATCAGTTACACGCGGCTCACATTCACTGATATGACTCTTACGCTTTCTTTCAGATTACGATATGCCATGCCTTATATGATATATGACATGTTATGATATGATTACATGATGAAATGTTTTAAGATCATACACGCATCCATGTTACGTTATTTTATTATAGTTTGTGATTGCATGCCATGTTATTAGTATGTACTTCGTTATGCATTACGATAGAGCATGCTGAGCCTCTAGGCTCACTAGGTTTAAATGGTGCAGGTGATGATCCTGTTGATGAGTTCATTCCGAATGGCGGTGATGACCTCTGAGCGTCGGTTGCAGCAGTACCCCGTGACCGCCTTTACGATTCAATTTTGTCATTTTGCAGTTTAGATACTGGTATTCAAACATGTTGGCTTTCAGTATTCTTTTTACTCGATGATTTTACGATGTTGAATGTTTGACGTTTTTAAATATTCCTTTATTTAAGCTTAAGGTATTTTGAGAAAATGATTTAGAAATTGTTTTAGAAGGGAATGTGCCATATTTAAAGTTTATGCTTCCGCAAATGTTTTAAAAAAATTTCTAGAGTCTGGTTCGTTCAGCATCAGTTGGGGCAGATTTCTTTTTCGATACTGACTTCTTCCTCACAATCGCCACTTTAGCCACACCAGGCTCAACTGTTTCGCCACGTGAATCAATAGTCTTATTCGTGGCAACATAGGTGCTCAAAGTCTTAGCAGAAAGAATTTTTAGCTGAGGAAAAATCGTCGCATCTCCCAGGGTAACAACAGGTTCACTTTTCAACAATACGCAGATTTGGACCTCAAACCCCTTGGCCCTCTTAATGGTTTTATCGACCATCTCCTTCAACACTTCAAATAAAATCTTGCTCCAGTTGACCTTCACCCCAAAGTGAATAGCTTTCATCATCAAGAATCGCTCATGGGTGACAGCATCGAAGGAACCAGCCTTCACCATAATTGACTTAGCCAGAATATCATTTAACAATCGATACTCATACTTCAACAGTCGCTTGTTACAAGAAAATGAAACAGGCTCACCCGAATGAGAAAAGATGCTCCGAGCATTGTACACCAAGTCCTTAGGAACAGCAGAAATGTCTGTCAACCCTTCGGTAGGCAACCCAAAAACTCCCGCAAACCTAGACTCAGAAATCGCTACATATTTGCCCGAGACAGCACAAGTAATATCACCTTCTTGCACAATAGCCGTGTCTAAGAACTGCTCCAATTCCCTTTCATACAAAATGGATGGACAACAAAGAAACCCTCGAAGACCACTAGCTTCCAGAGCTTTGAACATGTTTACCATCCCATCATTGTCTGATATACCCAGAACGGAATCGAAGTTGATTTGGATAGCATTTGCAATCAATGAGGATGCCATTGCTGTAGTTGAGTGAGAGTACGCTTGAAAGATATCTGTAGAAGGAACACACAGAAAGCAAGAATACAGAAATGCTGGAGAATAGATATGCGCAAGGTAAGTGTTAGAGTAAAAGGAAACGCCGTAAATTTAAACAAGAATGCAAAAAGGTACTAGAGAGAGATAATGTGGATGTGACGTTTCGCATGATGACAACCACGTGTCCATCATCCAATGGCGCAAATAAGATTTTGAAAATATTGTGAAATGATTTTGATAATATTGCGAAATAATTTTAAATGGATTTTAAAAAGGATTTTGAATTTTAACCGCGAGGGTGAAAAGGTAAAATAGATAACTGGCGCCAAGTGTTTAACACGTCACAACCTTAAGATCTGTTTAATGTATCAGCAGGGGTTTTACGAGATCTGATCATGAATAAGCATCAACTGTGTATACATGACATCTGAGTGTATCCAGATCTCACATATCCAGCTGACTCAGCACTTATTAATTCAGATCTCTCATTCCCCCTAACTCTGAGGTTCTCCCAAGCCTGATATTTTATCAAACCTGAATTCCACGATGTTCCCCCTGAATAGTAGACTCAGACCTGATAAATACAGAAATCTGCTCAACCTTCAAATTGTTAGCGCAGAGACAGTCAAGGAAGTTCTAAGAGACCCAACAGATTTCTAAAATAAGAAAACTTAGCGTCTGGAAGGGGCTTTGTGAAGATGTCAGTTACTTGTTGATCAGTCGACACATACTCTAGCTTGACGTCCTTCTTGATTACATGACTCTTATGAAGTGATGACTGATGTCTATATGCTTTGTTCTAGAATGCAGCACAGGATTTTGAGTGATTGCAATAGCACTGGTGTTGTCACAGAGAATAAGCGCTTCAGAAGCATCAATTCCATAGTCCTTAAGCTGGGGTTGTATCCATAGAATCTGAGCACAACAGCTTCCAGCCGCTAAGTACTCTGCCTCAGCTGTGGACGTTGCAATAGATGTTTGCTTCTTACTAAACCAGTAAATCAAGTGATCTCATTGACATGTGCCCACTGGTGCTCCTACGATCAACCCTGCATCCTGCGTAGTGTGCATCACTATAACCGATTAGTTGAAAGCTTAAGTCTTTGGGATACCAAAGACCCACGTTGGAAGTTCCTTTTAAATACTTAAGGATCCGTTTTACAGCTATATAGTGCGACTGTTTAAGCTCTGCTTGAAATCTAGCACACATACAGACATCAAACATGATGTCTGGTCTGCTAGCAGTTAAGTAAAGCAGAGAACCAATTATTCCACGATATAATGATACTTCAATGGCAGATCCAGCTTCGTCTTTATCTAGCTTGATTTAGGAGCTCATTGGAGTCGCTGCTGCTGAACAGTTGTCCATGCCAAATTCTTCAGCAGTTCTTTCGTATATTTGGCTTGGTTAATGAAAATTCCATTATCCAGCTGTCTAACTTGTAATCCCAGAAAGAACGTCAGTTCTCCCATCATACTCATCTCGAATTTGTCCTGCATTTGCTTAGAAAACTTCTGACATAGCTTGGGGTTAGTTGACCCAAATATGATATCATCAACGTAAATCTGAACTAACAGAACATGATCAGATTTCACAAATTTAAATAGTGTCTTATCAACAGTGCCCATTGTGAAGTCATGCTCGATAAGGAATTTAGATAGTGTATCATACCAGGATTTGGGTGCTTGCTTCAACCCATATAGAGCTTTATCCAATTTATAAACATAATCTGGATATGTATGATTTACGAATCCGAGAGGTTGTGCAACATACACTTCCTCAATTAAGATGCCATTAAGAAATGCGCTCTTAACATCCATTTGAAAGACTTTAAAATCTTTAAAAGCAGCATAAGCTAACAACATGCGAATGGCTTCTAATCGGGCTACAGGAGCAAAGGTTTCATCAAAATCTATGTCTTCCATTTTCCTAAAGCCCTAAGCAACTAGTCTAGCTTTGTTTCTTCTTACTATTCCATCTTCATTCAGTTTTTTCCTAAAGACCCATCTAGTTCCTATCACTGAATGATTAAAAGGTCTAGGTACAAGTTGCCAAACATTATTTCACTTGAACTGATTAAGTTCTTCTTTGATAGGAACAATATGGCTCGAAAAACAGTTGTAGGAGTTCAGAAGGGGGGGGGGTTGAATGAACTCCTAGGTATTAAAAATTTTCGAAACCTTTTTAAAACAAGTTTTACAAGCACCCACTTAACTTAAATCCGAGTTACCAGATTTAAGATATCTCAGTTTCATATGCTGATTTCTTGGCTAACAATAAGTGTGCGGAAATAAGCCGATCAATCAGTGAACAGTTAAACCAATAAATAAATGCGATAATGTAAAAGTTTAAGGGATAATAGATTTGTTTATTGAAGTTCGGATATCAATATCCTACGTCTCCCTTATTCCTTTTCAGGAAGGTTCCACTAGAAGATTTGATGGTTACAGGCCTTCTGCAAACACCCAGTCACCGAGCCTTGCTCCAGGTGAACTCCTAGCAACACCAAACAATAAGCAGACGCAGCTTCTGTTTACAAACAATAATATTTTTCGTACTGCTTCACAAAGCCAGTTCGTTACAGACTCAATAGAATATGACAGTGAAATACAAATGATTTGAGACTGCAAATCTTCTGGTTTCTAAACTAAGAAACTCGATTCAACAAGGTGAACCAGAAGATGACTCGAAGGTATTTTTTGTGAAATCTGGATTAACTGTTCTTCGAGTTTGAGAGCTTTTAGGTAAGTGATGTTCGTAGACAAGCGATAATATCGAGAGCAATGGACGAAGAATCGCAGAACGATGGAGAGTGAGCAAGAGATTCAAGACTATCTTCAGTACAAATTCCAGCTCTATATATACTCTTCGTTCACAACGGTCATTTAATTTCGCTAAGGAAACAAAATCCCTTTTGAAAATCTGCTGATTATACAACCGTATATCCTGCTCCACTACAAGTAAATTGCGCTTCATCAGAGCCAAGATTGTCATCTTTCCATTTTTGTGCAAACACCGTATAACGTCCTCTGTGTGTTGTGTACTATTTACCCAAAATAATACTGACGTTGTCTCCTTAATTACAGGCATATGTACGATCTCAATCTCCACCATTGATTCTTTCCATTTTTAAAAATATGATCGTGTTTTAAACAGTTCATCGCTTGCGCCTGAAATTTCATCATTTTCTTTCATTGTTGTTTATGCAGACGTCGCTGTTACAGCTAAAAAATAAATACATTGAAGAACTTGCAACAGATGAGTGCTTTTAACATTTGAGTTATTCCAACAGCTGATGTACGATCTCAATCTCACCATTGATTTTTTCCATTTTTAAAATATGATCGTGTTTTAAACAGTTCATCGCTTGCGCCTGAAATTTCATCATTTTCTTTCATTGTTGTTTATGCAGACGTCGCTGTTACAGCTGAAAAATAAATACATTGAAGAACTTGCAACAGATGAGTGCTTTTAACATTTGAGTTATTCCAACAGCTGAATGTAAGAAGACATCTGAAATATCCCCCTTTTTGTAAAATAGTGGAGAGCGATGTATATGAACACTGCGTAACGGCTGGTTGTAACGACTGAGGGCTCCAACGTCTGAATGCTAACCACGGCTGAATTCACGCAAAACCCAACGTCTGAATCCTAGCGCTAAACCAAACACTGTCGTTTCAACATATCCAAAAGACATAGTTTTGCTAACGTTAGAAACATGCTAACACCTGAATGATTGCGTCTGATATCACAACAACAACAGAATCCCAACGACTGAATATACTGAACTTCTGAAACATATGCCCAACGTCTAAATTCAAGTCAACTGTAGTCAACGTCTGAGTCCAATTCAGAATCTGATAGCCCGTGAATATACAACGTCTGCAATAATTCAACCCAATATCGAGTGCTTCAACTCACGTATGAATCAATCCCGAATATCAACATCTGAATAAACTCGACAACTGAGTGCTATAGCTGAACATCTGAATAAGTCTCGAATATCAACGACTGAATAACCCTGACACCGGAAAATACTTTGCTCCAAATACGTAGCTGATAACTTCAATGTCTGTCTGTACAGATGTTATCTTTAATACTTGTCTTATTTTGTTATCACCAAAACTAATAAATTTTATCTTAATAATTTCCCCCTTTTTGGTGATGATAAAACGTAGCAGCCTATCGACTTCAATATTTGAGCAAAAGTAAATTACGCACAAAGGTCTGCTGAAATTCTAAATATTTCATTAACGATCAACGTACAAAATATTTGTACAAGGCACTGAAATATACAAGCCTAAACGTCTTATTCTCCAAAGAGCAACCATTGATATCCTCTATTTGGTGGTAGACCTGAATCCACTCCTGATTCACCACTGCCAGATCTCTTTCTCTTTGAATGACAACTTCCGTCATCTGGTCTACGACTCTCACTACCAGACCCACTTCTACCTCGGTCACTACTTTCTCTAGTAACAGTACCTCCCCCATATCTGCTCTAATCATTTGGTCTACTGCCACGGCCACCATTTCCCCCACTGGGTCGGATTTGATCGCCAGGAGGTGGTTGAGGGCGGCTGCTACCACCTTCCCACTTTTTGGCATCACCACCCCGATTGATGTAATCAACCAGGAAGCCAAGTTGGGTAGAAAGGTTCAAATGGTTTTCCTCTGCCTTCGAGCGGAATTCAAACAATTCACTGCGAATAGCAGCAACCTGCCCATCCAAGAATGTTACTTTAGCGTTGAGCTCCTTTACCTCCTTGCGAACATCAACAATATCAAAGGCAGCAGCAGCAACCTGAGAGCTAATCTTTTGTTGAGACGATTTTAAGATCCAGCGACAAGAGATTCTTATGATCCCGAGCATCATGACGAATATTGTTGAGTAGAACCCTGTAAGTCCTGTCATGTGCATCCAATCGTTCTGAAAATTTCTTCTCAATGTCGTGGATGTGCATTAAGAGTGTATCTCTGAGCTTCTCAAAATCATCCTTGCGCCTGATTTGCTCAAAGTGAGGTTGATCAATAGATGCGCGAAGTTGAGCAAAGGCGTCTGGTACATTTGTAGCAGCAGTTGGTAGAGAGAACTGAGTGGAGTATGTGTCATCTCCCAATTGAATGTCATCTTCAACAAAATGCATGGACGAATCATCTGAGCTGGATGAAGCGAAAGGACGCTGGTCTAACAACCTCTGTACATGCTGATCCTCTACAGCTGAACTGTCAATAGACTGTACATGTGGACTAACAAAAATTGACCGATTCACTGAATGTACAACTCTCAAAGCGGATCTGTCTTCAGCAATAGATGACACAAAATTGCGGATGTATACTGTACTTAGACCATTAAACAAACAAAACCGAGCAAAAGATGTACAAATCTGATACCATCCCAAACTGTTACTGACTGCCTTCGAAACCCAACAACAGAAACTGGTTCCACAACAGAAATATCCCTGCAAACATTTATAGAACCAAATGGCAGTAGCTTACCGGAGACAGAGAATTGGGCAAGTTCTATACAAATATCTGCCCACCACTTCTTCATCAACTGGAAAAATTTACTGATGGGAGGGAGTGTATCATCATAAGATCGCTGACGCAAAATTTCATTATTTACAATCCGCTGGGGTATCTTCACCCAGTGATCACCACACGGTTCAACAACCCAAACTTCATCGACAAGAATCATTGTTCTAATCCAACACGTAGATCGAGTATTGGAGTTGGTTCGAGCAGTTACAGCACCTCGATCACGCGGACGACCTTCAAAAATCTGAGAGCAACACGTCCTGTCCCACTTAAGACCGTGTGCTTGTACTTCCATTTTTAATTCTTCCACAATAAAAAGATGAAGACTAGACAACTTGTCCAGTATTTTCAGATCAACAGCAGAAGAACCATCTCCAGGAACAAAATTTTCTCTATGAGCTTCCAAAAATTTCCAAATCAACAACTCCCTGTATTTGGTAAGAATATACGTTTCCTGTTAAGAGCCACCCTTGTAGACTCTGCTTCAGCCAATGATAAAACAAGTTCCTCCTTCGCAGAAATGACGTCTCTTTGCAGAGCGGCCAACTTTTTGAGACTGAAAGAATTAAAGAATTTATCCACCTCATCTATAATTTGCTCCCTCAACTGAACAAGTAGATAAATATCGGCAACGATCAACGAAAAATTCTCCTGAATGGGATTACCCTTAACTGGGTCTCTTTCCTGAAGGAGCGCTTTCCCCTTATCAGTTGCTGGAATCTTGTGTAGACTGGCCTTGTACCGGTCTCCTTCATGGACTCCAGGGATGGAGATTCTTCTTCCCAGTTGAATTTTCGTAACTTCCCCTTCAGCAGAAGGCAAGGGGCAGTCTACTGGAATTGTCATCAAAATCTCTTCCAGAGACATTGCCTCATCAGCAGATTGTTCAACAGCTGCCATCTCCAATTCCTCCACTGGCTCTGTCACAGTATAATTGTCAGGCCCCGTGCTAATTACTCACAATTAACACTAAATAAACGCATAAAACGGAAGCTAAAAATCAGGGCTTAAAAATTTTTCGAAATAGTTTAGGCCTGAACTTAAAATAATCATTCAAAATATCCATACTCAAAATATAAGTTATCTCAAACTTATACAACTCAGGTAACATCAAATCTCAAATCATAAACAGATCCCCAATACATGATAACACGGGACATCCTCCGGCTCAATACATATCGTATACATAGACTGGGACTCAAGGACGCGGGGATCGACCAGCTGAACTTCCACTCTGTCCAGCTTGGTTACCTGAAGTTCCTGCAAATGGGCAACGCAGACCCAAACAAGACAAAAGCAGGAAAACAAATACGAGGTCAAGCCTCAGTACGAAGAGCTATCAAACAGCTACGCATGCAACATGCTAACAATCAATGCTATGAAATGCATGTGGCTGCCAAGGAATCAGTCATCTAGGCCAGTGTATCAACCGGAAAATCATGTCAAGTCGCCTCTATACCACGGTCAATCAATCGGGAAATCATCGGTCCGTGAATTATCGGAACCCGTCGGTTCTCACAGCTCAGTGTTACTGCCAAGGAATCAGTCATCTAGGCCAGTGTATCACCGGAAAATCATGTCAAGTCGCCTCTATACCACGGTCAATCAATCGGGAAATCATCGGTCCGTGAATTATCGGAACCCGTCGGTTCTCACAGCTCAGTGTTAGACGCTCACATCTGGCAGTCACCACTCCAATGATAGCGTTGGACTGGTGCACAACACATCGGTTGGTCAGCTCCAACGTGGCTCGGGTCATCAATCAAATCTGTCAAGGCCCAATATGTATGCATGTATGCCAATCAATATCAATGCTCAATGCATACAATCATAATACGTGGAAACAGAATATCAAGTTCAATCAATTCAACAGCTGTTCCACGTAAACACATAACAGCAACACCACACATTCCACAACATCGATTCAGTCATGTTCACGCTCAAGCTGTAAGTGCTGCTCAATTCGTACCTTTCTTCTCCAAATTACCTAACAGATTTCTCCTGGTTCAATTCACGCAGCAGGAACTTTCTGGAAGCTGAAATCTGTTACAACATAGCTAATATCTTAGCTCAATTCTAATCATAATCACGTTAAACCTACAGCCAGAAGCTAATCCAAATTCTACACTTCTACGCAGGCTTAAACTACTAAAACAGAGCTCGAAATACAAAGGACTGCTCACCCAAACGTTCACGCTAGCATAAGGTTCGCAAATTTCACGACACAAAGACACAAGGCACTTCGTGTTCCTCCTCCAGCACTGATTCAGGGTTCAAAATGGGTAGCAAACGCAAGAGCTAAGCAAGGGAGATCCAGCGCCACCAAGATCGTCAAAAACAGAGGCTGGATGCGATGGGAATCGGCGATGGGAAATCATGGTGAACAGTAGCTCGACGAGGGTTTGGGGAGGAAGATAAGAAATATCTGGCTCTCAATTATTCTAAGTGTCGATCAACACCTCTATATATATACATATCAAATCTCTCGACTGCTGCTCACCAATCCAGTCGTCGTGAACCGTAGGAATATTACGATTGGCACTCATGCTTCCTACAACAAACCAGTCGCAACAACCAGACGCAACAATCCAGTCGCAACTATCCAGTCGCAACTATCCAGTCGCAACTATCCAAAACGCGGAGTTTAAGCTAAACCAAAAGCTGGTAGATTCCTCACAACTGGTACCAGACGCAATCCTCGAAAC
>KV002534.1:3225-18765 GCA_001598015.1 Dorcoceras hygrometricum
GTTCGAGGATTTCTTCCCTCATGTGTTTCAGTTGAGATTCTCCTGATTTCCTTGTAATCTTTAGTACTGTGCGAATCCTCTTTGATTTCTTTTGTCCGGACAGCAGAATTGAGGTATTTTTGAATTCCACTGGCTTTCTGCTGGTTGTGTCCCCAGTTGTGGAGTTGGTTCACGAGCCCCATGTTTTCCAGCTGTTGAGTGCGCCTGAGAGCTTCGGGCCTCCGGCTGTTGAGTTGTTGTGGTGGGCTTCGTTTCTCCAGCTGAGGATTGTCTCTGTTGTTATATCTCCAGCTGTTGAGCTGTGTCTCTTGCGTCTCTAGCTGTTGAGTTTTCTTAGTGAGTTCCCTTGACCCCTGTGCAATTTTTGTTTTGAACTCAGTTGGTCCTTATTGTTGTAGTCTCAGGCGGTTGAGATGTTTTGCGAGTTGTGTGCATCCAGCTGTTGAACTAAAATTCACATAACCGTGTTTTGTTTTATCCTGTTCAGTTCATATGTGGTAGCCATGTCTTGTTGTTGCTGTTTTGTTTCTTACCAGGATGCGAGGGCGAGCGGTGATACCGCACTCTCATCTCCCTGCTGGGATCTGTTAGCCTCATGCGCCGAGTGGTTAACTACCACAGTTCATGGGATGAGCAACGGCAGGTTGAGCTGTTTGATGCATCCGATAATCGTGTGTAGTGTAATGATGAGTGGGTGACTCTCTTATACTCACACACTGTGGCTACATCTGTTTGTTGATCTATGCTTTCGATGGTTGATCAGTCTTGATTTTTTGAGCTCCTGTGGAATTTTGGCTGGAGCTAGTTAGGGATTTCGGACGTGAGTTTAACGTCAGCCTGTGCTAAAGAAGTTTGCTGCTGTTGATCTGTTGGAATGCCCATCCAGCAGTGCCATCAGTGTTGAATATATCAAGATGCCTTTGAGCATTTGGTAGATTTGTAGAGTTTCCTTGTTGGCTATGAGTGCCAAGTTAGCGCTGGCAGTAAAAGCATAATTGTCGGATTGTCTATATCAGTCCATTTGTCCTTGTGTTAAGGCTTATTCTAGGAAACTGGCAAGAGGATTTTGTGGCAGTTCTGTCCTGATATTGTCTAGTTTCTGGTGTCTGTAGTGGCTGGTAAGTACTCTAAGCTCTTGTTCCGAAGTTGGAAGAGTTTTCGATGTTTTTGGGTCTCGAGGGACTACGAGTTTATCGTTTTCCCTGATCGGATGCTTAATTTGAGAGACCATACCAAGGATTGGTAGAGTTTTTGGTGTGGAATTCGTTGCCAAGAGAGGTTTGGTATAACCTTCTTTGGGATTTTGTACTGCAGGAAGTACAAATCTTTATTAGCGATTAGAAGAAATGTGAAGGACTTAGTGGTTTTCATCAGAGGTTGAGCAGTAGGTGGTTGACCAAAGAGATCTAGTTCCTTTGAGAATGGTGGGTGAGCGAGACCTGTAACCAGATTGTGCTTGTTAAGTATGGACTTTTGAACCTCTGCTTGTGAACTCTGTGTTTCTTGCGAAATTCTCCTTCTTAGATCTTGCTGAATTTGAGATTTAAGGGTAGGTCCGCTCTTAGATTCATCAGGTTGTTTGAATGTTTTGGGGTAATTTGGATCTTTGGTGTGCGATTTGCGAGTACCGGCTGTGTTGTTATGGACACTTAGTGTGTTTTATGTGTTCAATCCGAGGAAATTGCGAATCAGATCCTTCTTTTGTGTTGAATACTGATGGAATGAGCGGGACTAGACCCTCAATTTGACTTTTTTGGCTAGCGAGGAATTTAGGAAGGGATATTTGAAAGACCGAATCTGAGATGAGTGGAGCGTGTCCTCATCTATGTTGGAACAGCCTTTCATTCTTGTGTTTTGTTTCCTTCAGATTCGAGTTTTGTTCCTACCCAGTTGGTAACTGGTTGTTCTTTGTGTCGATCCCTTCTTGACATTGCGCATTGTGACTTGGCCTTTGATTATTAGCTGTTTTAGGCATGGCAGTGTTGTTGCAATGAGCTTCGTGTTATGTTGGATCTTTTGGAGATCGCAGAAAGAATTGTCTTTGTTCTTAGTTTGGCAGTGCCAACATGAACTATCTTCTTTGCACGGCGTGCTCATGTTGAGGAAGTGAGCCAAAAACCTTCATATATACTACAAGTGTTGAATCAGCTTGCTGTAGCTATCTGCTCGTGATAGTTTCTCAGCAGTTGATTTCTGGTTGCTGTGTTTTCCCGTTATCTTGAACTCTCTGTTAGTAGCCTTTGGGTTGAGAGTTGGCGTACTTGTGATCGTTCAGCATGTAGTTTAACCTTCCAGTGTTAGCTATGTTAAAGATGGTTTTGTTTAATTCCAGAGTTGCTGTGTGATTTCGAGGGCGAAATCTTTTAAGGTGGAGAGAAATGTGAGAACCGAAATTTGTTAAATGTAAACTTATTGGAAATTAATCGGATGTGAGGAGTTCGGATTTGTTCTTGGACAAATCTGAGTTCATTTGGAAGGTTTCGTAAATACTTTTGGGTCAGATTTCATGTTTGGAACAATTCTGGAAAGTTTATATATTTTCGTGTTCAGTGTTCAGATTCGTGGAGAGATCTGTTGGTGCTGGGTGTTTGGATGTTTACCGCATGTTTTGTTAGTGTGAGAGGTATTACGAGTCGTTAGGTGGCAATTCAGATGTCTCGCTAGCGTTTAGAAGAGAGATCTGATGGTGCTTATGTTTAGAGGTCTGCCTGTGTGTTTCTTTATCGAGTGTAAAACGTTGTCGTTTAGATAAGTTGGAACGATGTCGTATTGGCGTAGCGCTAGTACGAGAGATCTGCTCATGCGCGAGAGAGATCTGTTGAGTGTAGCGCGAGAGTGATGCGATGCCGTATCACAGGGATCTGTTAGCGATAGTGCGCTAGAGTGAGGGAATACCACGGTGTTGGTCAGCCCCCGTGAAGTTGACTGCTGTTGATGTAGCGCATTAGTAGAAATCTGTTTCAGTTGTGTTGGACTCCTTTTAGATGTCTCTGTTGCGACGTCGTTTTGTTTGTAATAGCGGGAGCCTCTATACGCTGTCGTTTCCAGGTTCGGATGTCTCGCTTGGAGATGAAATCTGGTTGGTGCGTTAGCCTTCAGTAATAAGAGATCTGTTTGAGCGTGGAATCTGGTGCTTAATCAGGAGTGAAGCTAGTATGAGGAATCTGTTTCGCTACTGTGTGATCGGTTTGATATTTAGGATGTTTCGTTAATTGAGGGATCTGATTGCTAGCGTAAATTCAGATGTCAACGCGGGTCAACAAGTGATAACGATTGTGAGATTTGTTGTAGCGTTTCGGTCAGATTTGTTGACGTGTCCCGATGCAACGACACCGTTTAGCTAATAAGCGCTGTTTAGCGCTAGGTTTCAGATTTCTCTAGCGGGTGAGAGTATTGAGCAGATGTCAACGTTTGCGTTGACCGACTTTGATTTGCATTGTTAGTAGCTGGTGCGAGCGCAGAGATCTTTTTCGCAAGTACGATATCGTTTTTACTTCAGTTAGCAAGACCCTCGATACGCTTTCGTTTTTTTAGTCGTGCGCTTGTTAGCGTGAGCGCTGAGTTTTCGATACGTGAGAGTGCTTGATTCAGATTTGATTATGTGAGCGCTAGTGTTAGTTTTCAGATGTCTCGTATACGTCGTCGTTTCAGTGTTTTCGCTTGCGTAAAGTGTTAGCGCTATGTGGAATCAGATGTGAGCGCTGAGGAAGCTGACGAGAATAAACGCTGGGTCCAGATGTGTGGATTTATGCGTTAGCGTAAACAGAGATCTGATATAAGAGAACAGTAACTGGAAGAGAGGATTTAATTTCAAGTGTTGATCAACACTTGGTCATTCTTTTAATCCCGCTATTCTCTCTGTTCTTCCCCGTTGCCCTTGCAACCCTTACTGTTCACCGTAGCCTATTTCCGTCGATTCTCATCGTTTTCCGCAGCCGTTTGGAACGATTTTGGTGGCGCTGAATTCCCCTTGTTTAGCTCTTTCGATTGCTACCCTTTTTAGGCTGTGGAACGACTTGAGGAAGGAAAGCACGAAGCTGCTGTTCGTTCGAAGATTTCTGAGAACTCTGATCCGTTTGTTCTTCTAGTTGTATATATTGTTGGTACCGCACCTTGGTAGATTCTGTTTGAGGTATTCTGCCGTGTAAGGTACGAATCGAGCTTGTATTACAGCTTTGAGATAGGCATGGGGATGTATTATGTGTTATATAGCTGTGCCGAGTGTTTTTGTAGAGGCAAGCTGTGTATATTATGCATGTCTATTGGCTGAACTATCTGGTGTATTACCTGCTGTTTGGTGATCTGTTGAGTTGCTATGCATGTGATTATTCGAATGCCTTTGTTGTGTTTTCTGGCATTACACGCACATGCATCATGTTAAGCATGTTACTGCATCTGCATAGCATATTGAGCCAATGGTTCCTTTGATAGCCGTGATATGTTATTCTGTTGGAGCTTTCTCTCGTGATGCGATGCTGTGTTGCATAATCACGATTGAGTGCAGCTGGAGGGTGCGGTGAGACACTCTCATAGCCCTCAGTTGCGGTGACCTGGATAGAGGTTGGCGGGTGGATGGTTGTTCCCACTAGGAATTCCGTGCGACTTGGCGGGTAGCGCCCGCGCGTGTGTTGACGATGAGCCACTCTATTTTCCACGAGGTGCGATCGGGTAGCACCCAAAGCCCGATGATGTGTCACAGTTGCTGTTTATCGTTCGTTTGGCTTTCCGATTGTTACCGATGATCTTTGTACCGCTCATGCATTTGCACGACATGATACATTTCATGTTGTCTGTGATTGCTGTATTATGTAGCTCTTCGTACTGGGGTTTGACCCCATGTCCATCTGGGGCTGGTTGTTTTGTTTGCCTGTTTGTTGTTCAGGTCTCCCAGATTATCCCGCTGGTCTTGGAGGTGACCCAGCTGGAGGTGCCCCAGGAGGTGTGTAGAGTGTCCCAGTTAGCGTATAGCATATATGTATCAGTTCTATTAGCCGGGGTGTGTCCTGTGCTTTGTGTATTCAGTTGTTGTATTAGTTGACTGATACTTGTCTAATGATGTACTGTTGTATTATGGCTTTTAGCGTTGTGTATTTTTACCAACTCGGATAATTTTGAGGTATCGTGGTATTTTAAAATTATGTTTCTTCGTCAGGCCAAAAGCGAAAAATTTTAGCCAATTTTTAAAGTGCTTCCGCTATGTTTTACGTGATTTAACTCTGTGTTATGCACGAGGCCTGACACTCAAAGTATTCCAGAATATCATCAAAGCTTTTAAAATCAGTAAATCGTACTTGAAAGGAAAGAAAAATAGATTTACGAAAGAAAATAGAGAGCAGAAAGAAATGTTACAGAAATATTATACAGAAAAGTTTTATAGGTTATGGCTTAAGCAACATACGGTCACATGAGAGGGTGAGGACGCTGGCTGACGAACCAGTGTGCCCTTTTCAACTACGGAAGGGACTAAGATATGGTCGACGGACTGTATACCCTTTATATGCGATAGATGGGTTTTGTACCCAACTCTCTGACTCAGATACAGAGTTTGATCAAACGACAGACCTTATGTACAGGTGTTTAGCCATAATTACCAAAAAAGAAAGAATAGAGCTCAGTGTGATTTTTAATCACCAAGCTTAAAGAAAATGATTTCAGAACGTATATGATTATGCTTTCAGTTCATACAGATTTCAAGTTCACGATATTTAGCTTATTTATTATTTATTCTTAAGCTATTCAGATTCAGATTCCAGTAAGTAACAGATATCGTTTGCATGTGTTATATATTTCCGATATTCCAGATTTTCCTGCTGAGCCCCTAGGCTCACTAGTTTTCATTGAGTGCAGGTAATGTTTCACAGGAGCTGGATGGTGGGATCTGATCAGATGTGGAGATTGTTTATCGTAGACAACATTTTCCGTTTTGTTCTTTTCTTCTTCAGATTTTTGTTATACAGTACTCCAGTTATAGTTTTTGCATATGTTCAGATTTCTGATTTTGTTTTGTTGAAATCCAAACTAGAAGTGATATTTCCTTGTATATGAAATTCCGCACAGTATTTGAACAGATTTGATTTCCGTCCATTGAGTGAAATCTTATTATAATTGCACTTCAGTCCAAAGAGTATATCTAATTATCCATTTATTTAAAGTTAGAAATTTTACGACCTATTCAATTCGAACCCCAAACTATTTAAATTTAGTTAAGAAAAGTCCAGTCACTACACGGGCTTCCAGCTCATCTACCTCAATCTGACTATCACGACCACGACGAGAATACTACGCTGCACTTCCTCGTTCTGACCCTCGAATTCCTCCTGAAACTGTCCTCTACCTCTACCCCTACGTCTAGGCGTCATCTACGAAGGTACTAAGAGGGTAAGATCACACAGCAACAAATATATCACATAGCAAATAAATCACATAGTCAAGCACATGCAACATGCAACTCTGTGCCTAGACTCAAGTGTGATCAAAAGAAATTGAGCTTATCCCAGCTATCCCAGCTTAAGCTCTGATACAAAAAATGTCAGGCCTCATGCTCAATTAGAGTAAAACCACATAAACACAGTAGTGGAAGCAATAAAATAGTGGCTAAAAATTTTCTCTTTTGGCCTGACTGATAAAACATAATTTAAAATACTGCAATACTCAAAATATCCTAGTTTACAAAATACACAAGGCTAAAAGCCACAGTACAACAGTACGCATGTATCAAGCACCCATCAACAACGTTACAACTGAATATAATAAAGCACAGGGCATTCCCCGGCTAACAGTACTGATACATATATGCTATACGCTAAGTGGGACACTCTAACCACCTCCTCGGGCACCTCCAGCTGGGTCAACTTCACGACCAGCTGAGTAACCATGGTAACCTGAAAACATGCACAGGCAACAAACACCAGCCCCAGAGGGACACGGGGTCAAACCCCAGTACGGAGAGCAAATGAAAAACATCAGTTAAATAGAAATAGATAAAATGCGAATGCTATGCATGAGAACAAGGCTACAACCAAAGACAGGAAGCCAACGGATCTCAAAGAACTGCTCAACAACTGATATCCAATCAACTGGAATATAGAGGCCACGGTGTATGAGCATATGGGAGCTACCCATTCGTCTCAACACACGGCACCAGATGCAAAGCACAGCTCAACCTGATGTTGCCCAACACATGAGATGTGGGAGCTACCCACTCCGCTCATAACAGATCCCAGCAGGGAGATGAGGTATACGGGAGTTACCCGCTCGTCCTCTAAACAGGCATCCAGGTACACACAGATCACTACAATGAAGCAAGGCTAACGGGATCTGAATGCAACATGAATAATGCATGTATGCAATGAACAGCTTGCTATAAACAACACAACATAGGCAAGCAATAACAGCACTGAATCATACACATCAGCACACATAATATCCATGCCCAATTCAACGTTGTAAGACAAGCTCACATCCGTACCTCAGTCTTCTGAGCAGCTACAATTACTACAACGAAGTCTCGAGCAACACGGATCTGAGAACCTGCTAAGCAAAACACAACGCTAACTCAGGGACCGTAGCACAGAAACTAAGAACTGGGAGCTACGCACTCCACCAGCTCTGTCCTACCCTACGAGCTCAACAACCAGCTCTAAACAAAGTGCAAGGGTAGAAACTAACACTTACCCAACAAACTACCTGAACGGCAAGACAAATCGAGATGTCTTCACGATCCACCTATAGCTTCACGCAAGCTTCCAAAAGCGGTAACAAATGAAGCTCCTTAGAAAGAGGAGTCCAGCGCTACCACTCTTACTTCAATCGGAGCTGTCTACCGTCGGTAATCAGAGAAGATAAGGTTCCGTGAACAGTAACTAGGGTATCACGACAGAGTTTGCTCACGGGGAATTTTTCCAAGTGTCGAGGAATAATAATGGACGAAGGGTCAAAGTCCTCTGATTTAAAACTAAATTCGCTCGAATCTGATGAACAGTATCCACCGACAACTTAAGGCTCAAAGATGATTTCCCACTCAGATCCAAATCTCACATCGGATCTAACTCTACGCCAAACAGATCCTGACTTATCCAAACGACGTCGCACAGAGTCTATTGTCGTATTTGGACATGACACCCACTACTCGAATCTGAAATGATAATCGGCGTCGCATCGCAAACATGCAGATCCTATCGAATCTGAGGACCAACGCTACTCGAATCTGAATCTCACCCTCTAAACCAAAACGTTGTCATTCCAACTAATCCAAACGACGTAGTTTAGCTACTCGCCACAGAAACACGCTGGCTCACATCAGAACGCCTGCGATACCACTTTCTGGAATTTCTTTAAGCACCAAATCTGACCCGATTATGCTCACGGATCCTACTAACCCAAAGCTAGTCCACCCAGATTTTCTCACGCTCAAATCTGAATCACATAAAATCCGATTAATTAACTAAATAAATCTTTCTAAGCTTTCGGGTCTCACATCCACTTCAGCTTACGTTGCCCACTATAGCTTATGGTGCCCACTATAGCTCGCAATAGTAACTTCGTCTCGTAGTGGTCACTTCCGCTCACGGTGGTCACTTCAGCATATGGTGGTATTTCAACTCGCAGCGATCAATTCAGCTTGCGGAGGTCACTTCAGCTTACAGTGGTCAACTCAGCTCAGGAAAGTCAACTCACTTAGGGCGGTCAACTCAGCTTAGGGAGGTCAACTTAGTTTAGGACCGTAAGATCAGCTTACGCTCAAAGAAAGAAAAAGCTTACAGATACAGTTTACGCTCAAATAAGAAAATAGCTTACAGATACAGCTTACGCTCAAAGAAGAAAACAGCTTATGCTTAGCAGGGAAGGACAGTGTGATGCCCAAACCCCATGGGAGCCACGGAATAGAGGAAAAAGGAATGAAAAGAAATGGTAACCTGAAAACAAGCACAGGCAACAAACACCAGCCCCAGAGGGACACGGGGTCAAACCCCAGTACGGAGAGCAAATGAAAAACATCAGTTAAATAGCAATAGATAAAATGCGAATGCTATGCATGAGAACAAGGCTACAACCGAAGACAGGAAGCCAACGGATCTCAAACAACTGCTCAACAACTGATATCCAATCAACTGGAATATAGTGGCCACGGTGTATGAGCATATGGGAGCTACCCATTCGTCTCAACACACGGCACCAGATGCAAAGCACAGCTCAACCTGATGTTGCCCAACTCATGAGATGTGGGAGCTACCCACTCCGCTCATAGTGGCTAACAGATCCCAGCAGGGAGATGAGGTATGCGGGAGTTACCCGCTCGTCCTCTAAACAGGCATCCAGGTACACAAAGATCACTACAACGAAGCAAGGCTAACGGGATCTGAATGCAACATGAATAATGCATGTATGCAATGAACAGCTTGCTATAAACAACACAACAGAGGCAAGCAATAACAGCACTGAAGCATACACAGCAGCACACATAATATCCATGCCCAATTCAACGTTGTAAGACAAGCTCACATCCGTACCTCAGTCTTCTGAGCAGCTACAATTACTACAACGAAGTCTCGAGCAACACGGATCTGAGAACCTGCTAAGCAAAACACAACGCTAACTCAGGGACCGTAGCACAGAAACTAAGAACTGGGAGCTACGCACTCCACCAGCTCTGTCCTACCCTACGAGCTCAACAACCAGCTCTAAACAAAGTGCAAGGGTAGAAACTAACACTTACCCAACAAACTACCTGAACGGCAAGACAAATCGAGATGTCTTCACGATCCACCTATAGCTTCACGCAAGCTTCCAAAAGCGGTAACAAATGAAGCTCCTTAGAAAGAGGAGTCCAGCGCTACCACTCTTACTTCAATCGGAGCTGTCTACCGTCGGTAATCAGAGAAGATAAGGTTCCGTGAACAGTAACTAGGGTATCACGACAGAGTTTGCTCACGGGGAATTTTTCCAAGTGTCGAGGAATAATAATGGACGAAGGGTCAAAGTACTCTGATTTAAAACTAAATTCGCTCGAATCTGATGAACAGTATCCACCGACAACTTAAGGCTCAAAGATGATTTCCCACTCAGATCCAAATCTCACATCGGATCTAACTCTACGCCAAACAGATCCTGACTTATCCAAACGACGTCGCACAGAGTCTATTGTCGTATTTGGACATGACACCCACTACTCGAATCTGAAATGATAATCGGCGTCGCATCGCAAACATGCAGATCCTATCGAATCTGAGGACCAACGCTACTCGAATCTGAATCTCACCCTCTAAACCAAAACGTTGTCATTCCAACTAATCCAAACGACGTAGTTTAGCTACTCGCCACAGAAACACGCTGGCTCACATCAGAACGCCTGCGATACCACTTTCCGGAATTTCTTTAAGCACCAAATCTGACCCGATTATGCTCACGGATCCTACTAACCCAAAGCTAGTCCACCCAGATTTTCTCACGCTCAAATCTGAATCACATAAAATCCGATTAATTAACTAAATAAATCTTTCTAAGCTTTTGGGTCTCACATTCATTCAGCTTGAATGTAGGCTCCAGTCCTTCCATAAAAATGACTCAACTTCTCCTCGGGATCTCGTCCAATAAGAGGCACAAAATAACAGCCTCTCTCAAACTTTTGGATATACTCATGTACTGTCATATTCCCTTTTTTCGAGATCAGGAACTCGTGCTTCAGCTCAAACCTCTTGTCTGCTGTGAAATACGCTCAAAGAACACTCGTTTAAACTCATCCCATGAGAGATTTGCCAAATCTACTACAACTACTGAACTCTATTTGAATTCATCTTTGTTGTAACGTATCTCAATACAGATTTGACTAAGATCAAAGACAACAAAAATAGCAAATACAAAATGAACATCGCGAAAACGCAGGCCTTCGATAAACATTAGCACGCCGCTACTGGTTCAAACTCCACCTCCCATCTGCTCTGGCGCGGACTCACCTGCACCAAGAAAGCTAGTGAGCCTAGGGGCTCAACATTCCAGACTGAGAGTACAAAGCACAATATATGCAGGAGCAATACATAAGACATCATAGTTTAAAGGAAGTCATAAAACATCATTCATCGTCAACATCTGTTCTGGGAATAAGATCAAATCCCAGCGTTATCATTTTCATTATACTTATGGCTCAGAAGCTCTACTTAGGTCCCATTGCACTCGATCGAATGACTACTGATATCAGTTACAATATGGTGAAATCTCACCCAATATGAAGGGGCAACCGACCCTCTCGTCTGCTGCTCGCCCTTCCAATTTGGACCGTCTGTTATCTTTGCCATAAATCCTAAAGTCTGAACATTTTCTTCCTTTAAACATCTACTGAACGAAATCAGATCTTAACATCAGGGTTCACTTCATTTTAAATCATTTTCCCTCAAAATATTTTTCACTGAGCATCCAGTTGAGACATAGGAAATTAGTTTTTGGAATAAACGGTCGTTGGATACAACCAGTCGTTGGGTACAACCAGTCGCTGGAAGGAATCAGACATTGGGTACAACCAGTCGCAATGAATAGGAACCAGTCGCAACATAGGAACCAGTCGCAAGAAACAGCAAACCAGTCTCAAGAAACAGTAAATCAGTCGCAAGCAACAGCAAACCAGTCGCAAGCAACAGTAAATCAGTCGCAAGCAAACCAGTCGCAAGCAACAGTAAACCAGTCGCAAGACTCAACGACTTAACACAACACTTAGGAATATGTTCAACACAAGGGTGACTGCTGAAATGGGAACTACTAATTACAAACGCAGTACCGCATCATCTCAATCAACAACTATGTTACCAGTTATCGTCCTATCAACCAAGACATAACTACTGATTCATTAGCAACTCTGATTACATAATCTACTGAACGGAATCAGATCTTAACATCAGGGTTCACTTCATTTTAAATCATTTTCCATCAAAACATTTTCACTGAGCATCCAGTTGAGAAATAGGAAATTAGTCGTTGGTAATAAAATTCAGACATTGGATGTATATATGAATCAGTTGCAAGACACAATACCAGACGCAAGGTACAGGAACCAGTCGCAATACACAATACCAAACGCAAGGTACAGGAACCAGTCTCAAGAAACAGTAAATCAGTCGCAAGCAACAGCAAACCAGTACGCAAGCAACAGTAAATCAGTCGCAAGCAAACCAGTCGCAAGCAACAGTAAACCAGTCGCAAGACTCAACGACTTAACACAACACTTAGGAATATGTTCAACACAAGGGTGACTGCTGAAATGGGAACTACTAATTACAAACGCAGTACCGCATCATCTCAATCAACAACTATGTTACCAGTTATCGCCTATCAAACCAGACATAACTACTGATTCAATTAGCAACTCTGATTACATAGCGTCAACTTCCGATGATACCATCTACCAGAAGAGAAAGAAGGACTTTGCAACTTTACGATGAAATAGAAACCTGAAATGCTCAGAGTTTAAAATAACATCAACATCTTCAACGTCCACTAGGCAAGAATCATGAAACGAAACGAGAACAATACATATGCTTTCATGACGTAGAAAGTATCAGATTTACTTGCCTCAATAAGGAGAAATCACGAAATGCAGCAGGTCTCACAGAGAGTCTTCTCGAGCGTTACAATGAGCTTCCTATTTTGATTGATGTAGAATGAATATTTTCTCGCAAGAAAGGAACTTATAGTTCACAAGGACAACGGCATGGGTGTCTGATTTGTAACAGGGGAAAACACTTGAGTAGGCATGGTATCCCATGTCTAAATCTCAAAATTTTACTTAAAATTCCCTGTCACTATTTTGATTTGCAAAAGCGCTACATAAATTTGAAACTTAACCATTCTCCCATCCCGGCCATTTCATTTTGTAAAGTCTGAAAACTGCTCATCTTGCGCTCAAGGCGACATCTAATAGGCCTCATGCATTGCGTGAACTCTGAAAATGGGAAATCAGCTTTTGAATAAATAATAAATGCTGAAGTATGAAATTAGAAATGGGTCCTCGAATTATAAGGATTTAGAATTTGTGGTCTTATGGATTTTGGGCGTTACAATTCTACCCACCTTATAAAAATTTAGTCCTCGAATTTAATTACCGAACAAATCTGGGTAACGACTATGCATACTAGCTTCCGTTTCCCACGTAGCTTCTCGTTCGGTTTGATTCGATCACTGAACTTTAACCATTGGGATGCTTCTATTCCTCAGCTTTCTAATCTCCCTAAGAAGGATCTTCTCACGTCTTTCTTCATAGCTCAAATCTGGTGCTAAATGAACTGGTTCAGCGGTCAATATATGCGATGGGTGGGGAATGTACTTCCTTAAAGCTGATACATGAATACATTATGCACTGAAGATAGATGAGGCGGCAGTGAAATCCGATACCAATGTCCCTACTCTGTCCAGAATTTCGTAGGGACCTATATATCTGGGACTCAGTTTTCCCTTCTTTCCAAAACGCATCACCCACTTCATTGGAGCCACTTTTAAAAAGACATGATCACCAACGTCAAAACTTAGTTCCCTTCGTCTATTGTCTGCATAACTCTTTTGTCGACTTTGAGCAGCTTTCATTCTTTCTTTAATTCTTCTAAAAACATTCACGGTTTGCTCCACCAAATCTGGTCCTAAACCATCTCGCTCTCCTATCTCATCCCAATGAAGAGGCGTTCTACATTTGCGTCCATATAGACCTTCGTATGGTGCCATCTGAATGGAGACTTGTAAACTGTTGTTATAAGCAAATTCCACCAAGGGAAATTTTGAATCCCAACTCCCTGAAAAGTCAAAATGCAGACGTGAACTTGGAATCCCTATCAGACACAATCAACAATGGAACACCGTGAAGTCTGATGATTTCTTTCACATACAACTCTGCATACCTACTCACGTCGTAGGTTGTCTTCACCGGCAGGAAGTGAGCAGATTTCGTAAGTCTATCTACAATAACCCAAATAGAATTATAACCTTGAGCAATTCGAGGCAAACCAGTCACAAAATCCACAGCAATACATTCCCACTTCCACTCTGGAATGGGCAATGGCTTAAACAACCCAGCTGGTCTTTGGTGTTCGGCCTTCACCAGCTGAAAAGTTAAACATTCCGAGACAAATCTGGCGATGTCTCGTTTCATCCCTGGCCAGCAGTACAACTGCTGGAGGTCTTTATACATTTTAGTACTCCCTAGATGCACAGAGTATGGGGCTGTATGGGCTTCTTCCATCAAATCCGATCTCAAAGTATCCACTTGCGGCACCCAAATTCTTCCTTGAAATCTGATTACGCTACGTCTGAAAAATAGAGGCTGCCGCCTCTTTCCTTATCTTGTTTAACCCACTTCTGTAGTTGCTCATCCCTCAACTGACCCTCACGAATTTGTTCCAACAAATTTGATCTCACTGAGGTATCAGCTACGACTGAATTGCAGCTGCTGGGTACCATCTCTAAGCCAAACTTCTCAATATCAGATGCCAAAGGTTTTCGGATGGTGAGTTGTGCTAGCCCAACAGACTTTCTACTTAAAGCGTCAGCAACCACGTTAGCCCTGCCTGGATGATATCTGATCGTGCAGTCATAATATTTCACCAACTCCAGCCATCTCCTCTGCCTCATGTTTAATTCTTTTTTGGTTGAAGAAATATTTCAGTACTTTGTGTATCTGTGAATATCTCACACTTCTCCCCATACCAAGTAATGCCTCCAAATCTTAAGGTCAAATACAACTGCTGCCAGCTATTGCTTAGAAAAATCTGTTGCTATAAATGAATGCGTAGCGCCTGAATCTATCAGAGCTAAAGAGGGAATTCCAGCGATCAATATCTTACCCATAGCCACTGTAGAGTCTGAATTGGCTTGATCAGTCATCATGAAGTAAGCTCTACTGGTCACCAACTGTTTCGTCTTTGGGCAGTCCTTAATAACATGCCCTGGCAATCCACATCTGTAACAAACATTCTGTCCCTTTTTACAAGGACCAGGGTGGTTCTTCTGGCACTTGGGGCACTGAGGTCTACTGCCGACTGCTGAAATCACGTTAATGGGTTGCACAACCAAAGGTTTCTACTCCTGAGGCTTCTGTTCCTGCGACCGCTGCTGATTCTTATATGGATTCTTGGGTGGTCGCTGGTATTTCTGTTGAAAGGCCTGTCTCTTCAGCTGTCGCTCTTCCACAACAGCTTTCCAATCTTGATCAGCTCTTAGAGCCTTGTCCACCGCTCCTCGATAATCCTTTGGTTCTACCAGCCTCACATCATGCCTGAGCGCTGGTTTCAATCCATCGACAAAATGTCGCAATTTCTCCTTAGGATCAGCTCCAATCAGCGGTACAAAATAACATCCTCGTTCGAACTTTCGATCATATTCCTGAACAGTCATGTCCCCTTGCTTGATCATCACTCTTTCCAATTCGGACCTCTTATCCTCTGTGAAATACTGTTCAAAGAACACCCGCTTGAATTCCTCCCAGGGTACGATTTGTCACATCTACGGTTAACTTTGCTCCTTCCCACCAGAGCATTGCATCATCCCTCAACATCGTAGATCGCACAT
>KV002535.1:0-22981 GCA_001598015.1 Dorcoceras hygrometricum
GCGCAGCAGGAACTTCCTGGAAGCTCAAATCCAAAAGCTCAAAAGAACCAACTGCTGAATCTACGCAACGAAACCAGCAATTCTCGAACGAGCAGGGCCTTCGGGATATCTCAACTCGCCGCTCCTATCTTCCAAACTAGCATCAATGGAAAGAGCAAATCTCAAGGAGTCCAGCGCCACCAAGAATGTCAAAAACGAAGGCTGGAATCAACGGGAAAAAGGCAATAGAACACGACGGTGAACAGTAGCTCGACGAGGGTTGGAGAAGAAGAGATAAGATATGGCTGGTTCAAAATATTTCTAAGTGTCGAACGACACTTCTACTTATAATCTCTCAAATCCAACATCTGCTTATTATCTAAGCAGTCGACGAAACCAGCAGGTAACGATCAGCAGATGGCAACTCTTTCTCTTCAATAAAATCAGCAGAAGCGAACAAAAGCATTCGCGTGAAAGCACTTCAATACGACACCGTTCCAACTTATCTAAACGACGCCGTAGCACAAAACCAGCAGACAACCATCAGCTGACCACCGATATAACTCCAAAACATTCTATCTGCGGGACGCGAGTAAACTCTCAAAACGACGACGCATCTACTAAACCAAACGACGCCGCTTCTCAACGCTTTTGCACACGCACGCCTGCTGATCAGCAGTAACCATCTCAACGCAACTACCAGCAGCAAGGAATACGTCACGCTTACGTCACCACATCTATCGATAGCTCTCGCGACAAAGACTCAACCCATCTGCTGATCTCTTTCACAAACGCATCTGCTGAATCTAGTAGTCAACGCTCCACCCATGTTGACTACACGTGTCGCTTCCTCGATCAATCTCACGCTACGCGCAATGTCTGCCAGCAGCAACTTCAAATTCGAAACCTAAAACCAGCAGGTCACATTGCGTCATGCTGACGTCACCTCTGCTGATTCAAAATCCATCAGCAGGAGCTACAGTAACTTTGACCAGCGTTGACTTCACTAAATTTCGAAAATTCTCATTTCCTAACCAAGCGCTGCGACTGAAATTTCACCAGGAATCATATTCTCTACGTAATTCCCTCCAATAATCGTGATTAATCCCAAATCAAATCAATTAATCACTAATCTAACATCTCAATCCTCACACGTTGTGACAAAGAATAGACAACAGCTGAGCGAACAGCTGTTGAACAATCTATTGGAGAATATTCAGCCATTCAACGCAATCAACGCTCAAGATGGAAGAATCAATGGCTGAGATTAAGTCGTGCAAATTGCCTGGAATTAAGGGAACAAGATCTCTACTATTCTGGGAAATAGTACAATTTACAGAGGAGCGTTGCACGGAAATGGAAAGAAGACGACGAATTAGCCTTGACAAGAGCAGAATAGATTTGGAATTTATCTAACGGCTATATTCGAACAGAAGCTATATATTCAAGAAGATTTGAAGGAAGAAGGTTGACGAGTGTGAAAAGATAGAAGGCTGGTGAGAAAGTTGGTCGCTGTGAGGCTGTCGCAGAAAATATATTAATTGCACAGTGCACCAGCAGAGGGAAAATAAACAGAAAGACGAAGCAATCGACCGCCATTAGAGAGGAGCTTTCACGAGAGTCGATTGCTGAGTTTTAATTAGCTTGTATAGAGCATTTTCCCTAGTGTGTGAGAAACAGAGAGTTGAGAGCTTCATTGTAAAATCTCACACAGAGATTCATTCACATTCATTGGTGAATGAATCTCAAAACCTTTCCAACACAGTTACCGTCCAAGCACGATGACGTAAAACTCATGTGTATGTAGTTAGTCACACAGTTGCGGCTGGTGTGCATTTGTGAAGCCTAGGAGTTCTCGCAGCTGCTGGTTGCGGGATTGGGTCTGTACGTGTTGTATAGATCAAAGTCTTCTAGTGGATCCTTCCGAGGTGGAAGAAGGGGAGATGTAGGACATTGAGGTCCGAACTTCCAGAAACAAACCTGCTGCGTATCGTTTTCTTTAAGCTTTCAGCACCTGCATATTTACTTTAGCTTCGCACGTTTACAGTTCAGCACTTGCACATACTTAGCATGGCACAATTCAGCACTTGCTTATATTTCAGCACTCACGCATAAAGTTCAGCACACAAGCACAGTAAGTCTCGAACAGATTTATGTGGAACATAAATCTGTTTGAGTTGGTTTTAAAATATTAGGATTCAGTTCTGGTATTTTCCGCATGGTTTTTAAATCATACCAGATCTGTCTTCGGTGCTCTTTGTGATTTTTAAGTGTTCAAGAACAAGAGGTATTGCACCTCCAGTTTTAAGTAGCAGCGCGCAAAATGTTTTTAACTCTTCAAAAAGCGTGGCTGCTGATATTTTTGATCCTGTTTTCGGACAAACAGCCCGGCTCATATTATTGAGGGGGTTATGTATGTCGAAAAGTTGTACACGTCATTGACACTTGCTGTGAGTTGGTTGGAACTCCCTTTAACGTTGGCTCATATTATTGGGGACATTAAGGGGACCGTCCATCACAACTCAACATTGATGGGTCATCTTGACACGTGATAGTAATTGGCGTCATATTATTGGGCCCTTACTGGACGTGAGGTAAATACATGGAAGTTGCACCTACTGCAATTGGGCTCTACCTTTTGAGGGTCATGGTTGGCTGATATTATTCGGGACCATGATTTCTTGATTGGACTCTGTGTACCCACTAAGTAAACTTGCTTTCTCGATTTCATTAGAGGATGGTGAAATCGTTAAAATAGTGGTAGGGTAATTCATATAACTAATGACCTTATTTTATGTCTTAGCGTTTTTCATAAATATTCAGTAATGCATGTCTGTTTTTCTTTTCAGTATAAATTTCTATTATCATTTATTCAATCAAAAATCCACTTTCTGCTATACTGGATAGCAACAAGTTCACTGGTTTGAACTACCAAGATTGGCTTCGAAACCTCAAGATTGTCTTGGCTTCGATAAAACTTCTCTACATGCTAGAGAAGACCCCTCCGAAGGAAGCCCCTGCGGATGCCAGTCTGAGGATCTGGAAAAGCTGGACAAATGGTGGGACGATGAACTTAAGGCGCGGTGCTATGTGATACCATCAATGTCCAACGATATGCAGCGGCGTTTTGAGAAGACGGAATATGCTGCTGGCATACACCTTCATCTCATGGAACTATATCGGGAGAACTCTCGGACTGAGAGGTTCACTATTGTCAACGAGCTCATGACGAGCCGCATGCGCGAGGGGACTTCGGTCCGCGAGCATGGGGTCCGTGTGATTGGGCTCATTGAGAAGCTAGTGGGCCTTGATATCACGCTTCCACATGAGCTGTCTATGGATCTGCTTCTCCTCTCCCTCCCTGATGCATTCGACCCCTTTGTGGTCAACTTTAACATGAACAAGCTGGAAGCCACCCTTGAAGAGGTGGTAAACATGCTGGTCGTGTTCGAGGGGACCATAAAGAAGGACAAGCCCGTCCTCCTTATGGGTTCTTCTTCCTCTACGAAGAAAGGGCCCAAACGCAAGGGTAATAAGAGTTCTGCCCCTGCGAAGCAGGGAAAGCCCGCCAAGAAGTTAAGGCAAGGGCCTCAAAGCCAAACAAATCTGAGGATGTTTGCCACCACTTTCAAAAGCCTGGACACTGGAGGAGGAACTGTAAGGATTACCTCGAGCAGTTGTGCACTGCAAAAGGTATATTATATATTGAAATAAATATGTCTCTTAACTCGACTTCTTGGGTACTTGATACCGGATGTGGATCTCATATCTGCAATGATTTGCAAGTAATGACAAGAAGCCGGCGTCTTAGAGAGGGTGAGACCCACTTGAGGCTTGGCAACGGAGCAAGGGTTGCTGCTGAAGCTATAGGAGATGTTTATTTATTTCTGTCTTCAAATTTTAAGTTGTTGTTGAGAAACATTTTATTTGTTCCTGATTTAATAAAGAACATCATTTCCGTTTCTATGCTTGATAGTGATGGATACTCTTGTCATTTTGCCAAATCGATTTTCAATATATACAAGAATGAATGTTTTATTGGAAAGGGGGAACGCGAAAATGATCTATACGCCTTAAAATTGAAAGAATTTCCAACTCGCGATGTGGAAACACACACAACAACAATAAAAATGAAAAACGATAGTTTGAACCAGGCACAACTTTAGCACGCTAGGCTAGGTCATGTTTCCTTAAATAGGATGAACAAGTTGATTAGGAGTGACATGTTTGATATGTCTGATATTAACTCCCTACCAACTTGTGAGTCTTGTCTCAAAGGAAAAATGACTAAATTTCCCTTCACGGGCAAACCTGAACGTGCTCAAGGCCTATTGGATTTGATCCACACTGATGTGTGTGGCCCACTTAGCAATGGTACTAAGTCCGGTCACACATACTTCATCACCTTTACCGATGATCACTCTAGGTATGGGTACTTGTACTTAATGAAGCACAAGTCTGAATCCTTTGAAAAGTTCAAAGAATTCAAGGTTGAAGTAGAGAATCAATTGGGAAAAAGTATTAAAACACTTCGATCCGATCGAGGTGGAGAATACTTGAGTGTTGAATTTCAAGACTAATTTAAAGAGAATGGGATTCTCTCACAGTGGACCTCTTCGGCCACACCACAGCTCAATGGTGTAGCAGAGCGTCGTAATCAAACCTTGATGGACATGGTTCGATATATGATGAGTTTCACTAAACTTCCTGCCTCGTTTTGGGGCTATGCGCTCGAAACGATGGTAATGTTGTTGAAAAATGTCCATACCAAGGCAGTGGATAAAACTCCATATGAGATATGGATGGGCAAGCCACCCAAGTACTCATACTTGAGGATTTGGGGATGCCCTGCTTACGTGAAGCAGACAGTGGGAGATAAGTTGGATAATAGATCCATCTTATGCTACTTCATTGGATATCCAAAGAATCTATTGGATACCACTTCTACTGTCCAAATGAAACAAAAGTTTTTGTTTCTAGAAATGCCACCTTTCTGGAAAGGGAATTTTTACTTGATAGAAAGGCAAGATAGTAGAACTCGAAGAGGTTCGAGGACCATCTGAAGTACCAAGTGAATCTTCCGCATCTCGAGAGCAAATAATTGATATGGACACACCTAGGAGATCTGAAAGGGTTCCTAGGGCTCCTGTTAGATATGGTTTCTTCCTTGAAGATGATCAAAGTGATCAAACTATTGGATGTGATCCAAGAACTTTCAAAGAGGCCATTTCCGATGCCGATTCTAATTTGTGGCTTGAAGCAATGCAATCTGAGATTGACTCAATGCATTCAAACCAAGTTTGGACCCTTGTTAATCCTCCCGAAGGAATAGTTCTATTGGGTGTAAATGGATATACAAGAGAAAACTTGGGCCTGATGGTAAGGTACTGACCTACAAGGCACGACTGGTCGCAAACGGTTACACTCAAAGGCAAGGTGTTGACTATGATGAAACCTTCTCACCAGTCGCAATGTTCAAATCAATTAGAATCCTACTAGCCATAGCCGCATGGTACGACTATGAGATATGGAAAATGGATGTGAAAACTGCGTTCCTTAATGGAAACATTAAGGAAGAGATCTATATGACGCAGCCTGAGGGTTTCACATCTGTAGGAAGTGAGCATAAAGTATGCAAACTACAGAGATCGATCTACGGTCTCAAACAAGCATCGAAAAGTTGGAACCTGAGATTTGATGAAACAATTAAAGAATTTGGTTTCATCAAGAATCCCGAGGAGCCATGTGCGTATAAGAAGGTAGTTAAAAATGCTTTGAAATTCCTTGTACTTTATGTTGATGACATTTTACTCAATGGGAATGATGTAGGAATGTTGCAGTCAACAAAAGTATGGTTCTCTAGTAGATTCTCGATGAAGCACATGGGTGAAGCATCCTATGTTCTAGGAATACAGATCTATAGAGATAGATCTAAAAGGATTCTCGGACTCACCCAAGCAACCTACATCGATACCATACTTAAGAGGTTCTCTATGGAAGAGTCCAAGAGAGGATACCTACCTATGTGCCACGGGGTCACTCTATCTAAGTCTATGTGTCCAAAGACTGATGAGGAGATAGAGAGTATGACACGTGTGCCGTATGCCTCGACAATAGGTAGTATTATGTATGGTATGATCTCAACTAGACCAAATGTTGCATATGCTCTGAGTGTCACGAGCCGCTACCAAGCCAACCCCGGCCAAATGCATTGGAAGGTTGTGAAAGATATTCTTAAGTACTTACGAAGGACTAAGAATATGTTCATGGTCTATGGGGGTGGTGAACTGAAACTGGAAGGCTACACTGATTCTAGCTTCCAATGTGATGTGGATGATTCGAAGTCAACCTCTGGATTTGTATTCATGCTCAATTGTGGTGCTGTCTCTTGGAAGAGTTCCAAGGAAGACACCATCGCGGCTACAACCACTGAGGCTGAGTACATCACAGCATCAGCTGTTGCTAAAGAGGCGGTTTGGATGAGGAATTTCGTCCAAGAGTTGGGCATAATCCCTGATGGAGTTGGTCCAATCCCGGAGTAATGTGACAACACAGGTGCCGTTGCGCAAGCAAAGGAACCTAGGTCTCACCAAAGATCCAAACACATACCGAGGAAATACCACATAATCCGGGATATTGTGGCTAGAGGTGACATAGCAGTAGAGAGAGTCGCCTCTGCAGAAAACATTGATGATCCACTTGTGAAGCCTTTCGAGGATCGTTGTTTGAAAAACATCACGAAAGAATGGGACTACGTCTGATGAGTAATAGGCTTTAGGGCAAGTGGGAGATTGTTAGAGTAGGTGCCCAACTAGCCAACTTGTGGCGTGTGGGTTCTTGTTGACTCTATGTAAAACTATCTTTATTTATGAAATTCATATTCTTTTATGGAATTCTTTATCGTCATTATTTTATAATGTTAACAATTGTGTTGGATAAAGACCTGGAATGCACCATAGTATATGTTAGATGTCATAGTGGATATGATGGCTATCATGAAACACATCTAATAGTCACTGTGTATTCTAAACTCGTTCCTAGTCGATTGGGCCATCAAAATGAGGATAAGGCCACCCGATTTTGAGACTAGCATCTGCGATGTGAAGTACCACGTTTCATTGGTGTTGACGAAGTGGCGGATCCGGATCCCGTTTCCCGGGGGCGCAGCGGAAGTTTAAAAATTGCCCCGGAATCGTTCAATACATATAAATTAATCATAAAACATACATAGGATGTTTTATAGAGTGTCACCTTGCTGGCGTCTAGGCGCCTGGCTCCAACCGGATTCACATGGAATCTGGCTCTTCAAGGTAGACGGCGGTAGATCCTCCTCAATCAGGTCCACGACCGGAAACACGACTCCTTCGTCAGCCTGCACTAGAAGGCCTGAAGAATTTGACACGAACGGAATCTCCTCGTCACACTGATTGGAACAAGTCCAATCACGTGATCACCGGCGGTGCGGCGGACGGCGGCGGCGCAAGGGGTGGCCGGCGGCCGTGAGGTTTATGGAGAGGAGAGGCGTCGCTCAAGAGTTGGAGGCTAGGGTTTTGGTGTGATGTTCATGTGTTGTGTTGCCCTAGACCAAGTCTTGTATTTAAAATCATACATGGGCTTGAACCGGCCCAACGGACTTGGGTCAAGCCCAGGTCCATATGAACATTCGGTTCATTTAAATCACCGTGGTTTCATCATAATCCCGATCGATGATCAGATCGGACCGATCGACTCAGTTCCAAAACTGAATATTATGATGTGAAAACAATTTTTCAGACCACCTAGTCCAAAATTACAGTTTAGCCCCTCAACTTTGGGAAATCGCAATTTGACCCCTGTTGACTTTTAGGAAGTCGCACTCCCTAAAATCCTCCTCCTACGCTCAACACATTGAGCTCAGTTTCCGTGCGAGAATCGTGAATACAGTACTTGTGTGACCCTCAATGGTTCAGGGATACAGCTAGCCGTGGGCCCACAACCATTGTGGCTCCGAAATCGTAATTTCGGACTTGCCCAAAGGATCATGGTAAAGCGCCTAGCAACATCGCCCCATGATCCCCTAGGTATCACTGATAGTGCCTGCAAGAACCAGTTGGTCATGGTTAGCATACAGTACGGTCCTTTCAACACATATATCCTGATCAGATCAACGACCATTGGTAAATCGAGAGTCCCTAAAGATCCGATAACTATGCATACATCTTGGAGATCAAATAGTGACATCACGAGTGTTACTAGGCAAACCCATTTACCTAAAACACATCCAGTACTCTGGCCAGAGATTTATACACTATTATCCCCTCAGATAGCATAGGATATCCACGCATGAAAGCGAGCGGTGAATCCTCGACAACGAAGCAACGACTCCTACATGCATCGGGGCCTCACCCAATCCCGCCACCTAATGACCCCAAGTGAGTCGGTAAAAGGGTCAAAGTGAGGCGCCTATCATGTAGAGTCTCAATGACGTTTCGAGTAGTGAGGACTAATCAGTACAACCAAGACCTCGGACTTATCCACTCGACAAATGGTAACCACTTGGAAAGTCTGAACGAGGGTAGTTCGATAGATCTCCAGGTCACTATCCATCTGCATGCTCAGAACATCACAATGTTCCCTACCAATGAAACATGATACTTCACATCGCAGATGCTAGTCTCAAGCTCGGGCGGTCTTATCCTCATTTTGACGGCCCAATCGACTAGGAACGAATTCAGAATACACAGTGACTATTAGATGTGTTTCATGATAGCCATCATATCCACTATCACATCTAACATACACTATAGTGCATTCTAGGTCTTTATCCAACACAATTGTTAACATTATAACATAATGAAAATAAAGAATGCCATAAAGAAATGCGTATTTCATAAATAAAGATCGTTTATACATGAGTCAATAAAATCCATACGCCACAAGTTGGCTAGTTGGATATCTACTCTAACAATCTCCCACTTACCCTATAGCCAACTACTCATCAGACGCAGTCCCATTGTTTCGCGATGATAACATAAATGAAAATAAAGAATAGCCATAAGAAATGCGTATTTCATAAATAAAGATCGTTTATACATGAGTCAATAAAATCCATACGCCACAAGTTGGCTAGTTGGATATCTACTCTAACAATCTCCCACTTACCCTATAGCCAACTACTCATCAGACGCAGTCCCATTGTTTCGCGATGATTTTCAAACAACAGTCCTGGCAAGGGCTTCGTAAGTGGATCAGCAATGTTGTCTGCAGAGGTGACTCTCTCAACTGCTATGTCACCTCTAGCCACAATATTCCGGATTATGTGGTATTTTCTCAGTATATGTTTGGATCTTTGGTGAGACCTAGGCTCCTTTGCTTGCGCAACGGCACCCGTGTTGTTGCAGTACATCGGGACTGGACCAACTCCATCTGGGATGACGCCCAACTCTTGGACGAAATTCCTTATCCAAACCGCTTCCTTAGCAGCAGCTGATGCTGCGATGTACTCAGCCTCAGTGGTTGAATCCGCGATGGTGTCCTGCTTGGAACTCTTCCAAAAGACAGCACCACCATTGAGCATGAATACAAATCCAGAGGTAGACTTCGAATCATCCACGTCACATTGGAAGCTAGAATCAGTGTAGCCTTCCAATTTCAGTTCACCACCCCCATAGACCATGAACATATTCTTAGTCCTTCGTAAGTACTTAATAATATCTTTCACGGCCTTCCAATGCATTTGGCCGGGGTTGGCCTGGTAGCGGCTCGTGACACTCAGAGCATATGCGACATCCGGTCTAGTTGAGATCATGCCATACATAATACTACCTATTGCCGAGGCATATGGCACACATACTCTCTATCTCCTCATCAGTCTTCGGACACATAGACTTAGATAGAGTAGCCCCGTGGCACATAGGTAGGTGTCCTCTCTTGGACTCTTCCATAGAGAACCGCTTAAGTATGGTATCGATGTAGGTAGCTTGGGTGAGTCCGAGCATCCTTTTCGATCTATCCCGATAGATCTGTATTCCAAGAGTATAAGATGCTTCACCCATGTCCTTCATCGAGAATCTACTAGACAACCACACTTTAGTTGACTGCAACATTCCTACATCATTCCCAATGAGTAGAATGTCATCAACATAAAGTATAAGGAATGTCACAGCGCTTTTAAATACCTTCTTATATACACATGGCTCCTCGGGATTCTTGATGAAACCAAATTCCTTAATTGTTTCATCGAATCTCAGGTTCCAACTCCTCGATGCTTGTTTGAGACCGTAGACCGATCTCTGGAATGTCACAGCGCTTTTAAATACCTTCTTATATACACATGGCTCCTCGGGATTCTTGATGAAACCAAATTCCTTAATTGTTTCATCGAATCTCAGGTTCCAACTCCTCGATGCTTGTTTGAGACCGTAGACCGATCTCTGAAGTTTGCATACCTTATGCTTACTTCCAACAGATGTGAAACCCTCAGGCTGCGTCATATAGATCTCTTCCTTAATGTTTCCATTAAGGAACGCAGTTTCACATCCATTTGCCATATCTCATAGTCGTACCATGCGACTATGGCTAATAAGATTCTAATTGACTTGAACATAGCGACCGGTGAAAATGTTTCATCATAGTCAACACCTTGCCTTTGAGTGTAACCTTTTGCGACCAGTCGTGCCTTGTAGGTCAGTACCTTACCATCAGGCCCAAGTTTTCTCTTATATTTCCATTTGCGTCCAATAGGAACAATTCCTTCGGAAGGATTAACAAGGGTCCAAAATTGGTTTGAATGCATTGAGTCAATCTCAGACTGCATTGCTTCAAGCCACAAATTAGAATCAACATCGGAAATTGCCTCCTTGAAAGTTCTTGGATCACATCCAACAACTTGATCATTTTGATCATCTTCAAGGAGGAAAACATATCTATCAGGAGCCCTAGGAACCCTTTCGGATCTCCTAGGTGCGACCATTTCTGGTACCGGCTCTTGAGGCGCAGGAGAATCACTTGGTACTTCAGTTGGTACTCGAACCTCTTCGAGTTCTACTATTTTGCCTTTTCTATCAAGTAGAAACTCCCTTTCCATAAAGGTGGCATTTCTAGAAACAAACACTTTTGTTTCGTTGGGACAGTAGAAGTAGTATCCAATGGAATTCTTTGGATACCCAATGAAGTAGCATAAGATGGATCTAGTATCCAGCTTATCTTCCACTGTCTGCTTCACGTAAGCAGGACATCCCCAAATCCTCATGTATGAGTATTTGGGCGGCTTGCCCATCCATATCTCATATGGAGTCTTATCCACTGCCTTGGTGTGGACATTGTTCAACAACATTACCGCCGTTTCGAGCGCATAGCCCCAAAACGAGGTAGGAAGCTCAGTGAAGCTCATCATAGATCGAACCATGTCCATCAAGGTTGGATTACAACGCTCCGCTACACCATTGAGCTGTGGTGTGGCTGGAGGGATCCACTGCGAGAGAATCCCATTCTCTTTAAGATAGTCTTGAAATTCAGCACTCAAGTACACTCAAGTATTCACCACCTCGATCGGATCGAAGCGCTTTAATACTTTTACCTAACTGATTTTCTACTAAAGCTTTGAATTCTTTGAACCTTTCAAAGGATTCGGACTTGTGCTTCATTAAGTACAAGTACCCATACCAAGAGTAATCATCGGTAAAGGTGATGAAGTATGTGTGACCATACTTAGTACCAATGCTAAGCGGGCCACACACATCAGTATGGATAAAATCCAATAGGCCTTGAGCACGCTCAGGCTTGCCCTTGAAGGGTTGTTTAGTCATCTTTCCCTTGAGACAAGACTCACTAGTCGGTAGGGAGTTAATGTCTCACAGATCAAACATGTCGCTCCTAACTAACTTTTTCAACCTACTTAGGGAAATATGACCTAGCCTAGGGTGCCAAAGTTGTGCTGGGTTCAAGATATCGTATTTCCTTTTAATTTTTGTTGTATGTGTTTCCACATCACGAGTTGGAACTTCTTTTAATTTTAAGGTGTATAAATCGTTTTCGCGTTCCCCAGTTCCAATTAAACATTCATTCTTGTATATACTACAAATCGAATTAGCAAAAATAAAATAATATCCATCACTATCAAGCATAGAAACAGAAATAATGTTCTTTATTAACTCGGGAACAAATAAAACGTTTCTCAATAACAACTTAAAATTTGAAGACAGAAATAAATAAACATCTCCTATAGCTACTGCAGCAACTCTTGCTCCATTGCCCAGCCTCAAGTGGGTCTCACCCTCTCTAAGACGTCGGCTTCTTGTCATCACCTGCAAATCATTGCAGATATGAGATCCACATCCGATATCAAGTACCCAAGAAGTCGAATTAAGAGACATATTTATTTTGATATAGAACATACCTTTACGCAGTTTGCTAACTGCTAGGTACTCCTTGCAGTTCGCCCCTTCTTCGCAGAGGAAGAAGAGCCCATAAGGAGGATGGGCTTGTCCTTCTTTATGGTTCCCTCAAACACTACAAGCATGTTCACCACCTCTTCAAGGGTGGCTTCCAGCTTGTTCATGTTGAAGTTGACCACAAAGGGGTCGAATGCAGTGGGTAGTGAGAGGAGAAGAAAATCCACAGACAGCTCATGTGGAAGTGTGATATCAAGGCCCACCAACTTTTCAATGAGCCCAATCATACGAACCCCATGCTCGCGGACCGAACTCCCATCGCGCATGCGGCTAGTCATAAGCTCCTTGACAGTGGTGAACCTCTCATGTCGAGAGTTCTCCCCATACAGTTCCTTAAGATGAAGGTGTATGTCAGCAGCATACACCGTCTTCTCAAAGCGTCGTTTCATTTCGTTTGACATCGATGCCATCACATAGCATCGAGTCTTAAGCTCGTCGTCCCACCATTGGTTAAGCTTTGTCAGCTCCTCAGGGCTGATATTGGCAGGGGCTTAATTGGGAGGGCTCTTCTCTAACGTGTAGAGAAGTTTCTCCGAAGCCAATACAATATTGAGGTTTCGAAGTCAGTCTTGGTAGTTCAGACCAGTGAACTTGTTGCTCTCCAGTATAGCAGCAAGTGGATTTTTGATCGAAGACATTTTATAAGCAGTTTATACTGAAAAGGAAAAACAGACATGCATGACTAACTATATATGAAAAACGCTAAGACATAAAACAAGGTCATTTAGTTTTATGAATTACCCTTCCACTATTTTAACGATTTCACCACCCTCTAATGAAATCGAGAAAGCAAGTTTCCTTAGTGGGTACACAGAGTCCAATCAAACGATCATGGTCCCGAATAATATCAGCCAACCATGACCCCCAAAAGGTAGAGTCCAATTGCAACCGATGCAACCTTCAAGTATTTACCTCGTCCAGTAAGGGTCCAATAATATGACGTCGATTACTATCACGTGTCAAGATGACCCATCAATATCGAGTTGTGAAGGACGGTCCCCTTAACGTCCCCAATAATATGAGCCAACGTTAAAGGGAGTTCCAACCAACTCACAGCGAGTGTCAATGATGTGTACAGATTTCCGGCATACATGACCCCCTAAATAATATGAGCCGGGCCATGTATACGGGTAGCATCGACGTACACTCATTGTTGATGGAAGGTAGGGAAAATTTAAACAAATTTAAATTTCCTTAGTTTATCGAATAAACTTTTAATCTTAATATCAATTTTAAATCGTATTTAAAACGAGGGATTTTAATTTTGAAAATTTGGTCTCAACAGTAATTAAATCATAATTTAACATGCGGATTCAACTAACATATAAATCACATATACAAAACTTTGGGATGATCGATCGCGAGAGCTATGCGGTCCGTGGTTGCCAATCACGGACCTGGGTCCAGTCCTAGGTGAAATGCAGTATGCAATGCAATCATATTACATTTTCTTCCGATTTTACAGATCTTCGGTCTTCGATATCTTTGATCATCATCTCCACCATCTTCGAGTGTCCTACCACTAAGTCTAATATTTACAATTAAATATCCATGACACATTGGGATACATTTTAAAGGGTGGGAACTGTCCATAAACCAGTCCCACTTTATAAATGATATATCAACAATATTTACAACCAAAATCGCAAAACCTAGAGCATACACCTAACACATAATCACATTTTGTCAATTTAATTGCATCAATTTGGGCTTAAAACAATTTTAGGCCCAAAATCTCAAAAATTCCAAAAATCAATTTTGGTCCGACCAAAATGGCCCAATATCAAATATTGGCCCAAAACCCCTCGGGCCATCGGGACAGGCCCGAAAATCCAAGGAGTCGAAAAACAGTGCCGGGGTGCGGCGGCTACAGTACCGCCGTTTTTTTTTTATTATTTTCGAAAATTTGTGATTTGATGCAATAAGGCACAAATTATGTATTGATAGATCCGAGCCTTAGCTCTGATACCACTGTTGGCGAAGTGGCGGATCCGGATCCCGTTTTCCGGGGGTGCAGCGGAAGTTTAAAAATTGCCCCGGAAATCGTTCAATAAATATAAATTAATCATAAAACATACATAGGATGTTTTATAGAGTGTCACCTTGCTGGCGTCTAGGCGCCTGGCTCCAACAGGATTCACAGGGAATCTGGTTCTTCAAGGTAGACAGCGGTAGATCCTCCTCAATCAGGTCCACGACCAGAAACACGACTCCTTCGTCAGCCTGCACTAGAAGGCCTGACGAATTTGGCACGAACGGAATCTCCTCGTCACGCTGATCGGAACAAGTCCAATCACGTGATCACCGGCGGTGCGGCGGACGGCGGCGGCGCAAGGGGTGGCCGGCGGCCGTGAGGTTTATGGAGAGGAGAGGCGTCGCTCAAGAGTTGGAGGCTAGGGTTTTGGTGTGATGTTCATGTGTTGTGTTGCCCTAGACCAAGTCTTGTATTTAAAATCATACATGGGCTTGAACCGGCCCAACGGACTTGGGTCAAGCCCAGGTCCATATGAACATTCGGTTCATTTAAATCACCGTGGTTTCATCATAATCCCGATCGATGATCAGATCGGACCGATCGATGATCAGATCGGACCGATCGACTCAGTTTCCAAAACTGAAAATTATGATGTGAAAACAATTTTTCAGACCACCTAGTCCAAAATTACAGTTTAGCCCCTCAACTTTGGGAAATCGCAATTTGACCCCTGTTGACTTTTAGGAAGTCGCACTCCCTAAAATCCTCCTCCTACGCTCAACACATTGAGCTAAGTTTCCGTGCGGGAATCGTGAATCCAGTACTTGTGTGACACTCAATGATTCAGGGATACAGCTAGCCATGGGCCCACAACCATTGTGGCTCCGCAATCGCAATTTCAGACTTGCCCAACGGATCATGGTAAATCGCCTAGAAACATCGCCCCATGATCCCCTAGGTATCACTGATAGTGCCTGAAAGAACCAGTTGGTCGTGGTTAGCGTACAGTACGGTCCTTTCAACACATATATCCCGATCAGATCAACGATCATTGGTAAATCGAGAGTCGCTAGAGATCCGATAACTATGCATACATCTTGGAGATCAAATAGTGACATCGTGAGTGTTACTAGGCAAACCCATTTACCTAAAACACATCCAGTACTCTGGCCAGAGATTTATACACTATTATCCCCTCAGATAACATAGGATATCCACGCATGAAAGCGAGCGATGAATCCTCGACAACGAAGCATCGACTCCTACATGCATCGGGGCCTCACCCAATCCCGCCACCTAATGACCCCAAGTGAGTCGGTAAACGGGTCAAAGTGAGGCGCCTATCATGTAGAGTCTCAATGACGTTTCGAGTAGTGAGGACTAATCAGTACAACCAAGACCTTGGACTTATCCACTCGACAAATGGTAACCACTTGGAAAGTCCGAACGAGGGTAGTTCGATAGATCACCAGGCCACTATCCATCTGCATGCTCAGAACATCACAATGTTCCCTACAAATGAAACATGGTACTTCACATCGCAGATGCTAGTCTCAAGCTCGGGCGGCCTTATCCTCATTTTGACGGTCCAATCGACTAGGAACGAATTCTGAATACACAGTGACTATTAGATGTGTTTCATGATAGCATCATATCCACTATCACATCTAACATACACTATAGTGCATTATAGGTCTTTATCCAACACATCCTCATTTTGACGGTCCAATCGACTAGGAACGAATTCTGAATACACAGTGACTATTAGATGTGTTTCATGATAGCATCATATCCACTATCACATCTAACATACACTATAGTGCATTATAGGTCTTTATCCAACACAATTGTTAACATTATAACATAATGAAAATAAATAATGCCATAAAGAAATGCGTACTTCATAAATAAAGATCGTTTATACATGAGTCAATAAAACCCACACGCAACAAGTTGGATAGTTGGGCATCTACTCTAACAATTGGTAGGGACCATTGTGATGTTCTGAGCATGCAGATGGATAGTGACCTGGTGATCTATCGAACTACCCTCGTTCGGACTTTCCAAATGGTTACCATTTGTCACGTGGATTAAGTCCGAGGTCTTGATTGTTCAGATTAGCCCTTATTACTCGAAACGTCATTGAGAGTCTACATGATAGATGCCTCACTTTGACCCGTTTACCGACTCAGTTGGGATCATCAGGTGGCGGGGTTGGGTGAGGTCCCGATGCATGTAGGAGTCAATGCTTCGTTGTCGAGGATTCACCGCTCGCCATTGTGCGTAGATATCCTATGCTATCTGAGGAGATAATAGTGTGACAAATCTCTGGCCAGAGTACTAGATGTGTTTTAGGTAAATTAGCGACTCTCGATTTACCAATGATCGTTGATCTGGTAGGGATATTTGTGTTGAAAGGACCGTACTGTACGCTAACCATGACCGACTGGTTCTTGCAGGCACTATCAGTGATACCTAGGGGATCATGGGGCGATGTTGCTAGACGCTTTACCATGATCCGATGGGTTAGTCCGGAAATGTGGTTTCGAAGTCACAAATATTGTGAGCCCACGGCTAGCTGTATCTCTGAACCATTGAGGATCACACAAGTACTTGTTTCTCAATTCCCGCACGGAAATTAAGCTCAATTTGTTGAGTATGGGAGGAGGAAGGATGGAAGTGCGACTTCCTAAAATTAAATAGGGTCAAAATGCAATTTCCCTAAGCTTGGGCTAGTTTGACTATCCTTAAAGCTTACAGGGGCCAAACTGCTATTTTGGATTAGGTGTTCCGAAAAATTGTTTTCGCATCATAAAGCTCAGTTTTGTAAACTGTGTAGATCGGTCCGATCTGATCGTCGATCGGGATTATGATGGAGCCATAGTGATGGACTTGAAACCAATGTTCACCCTGGGCCTGGGCCCGACCCAAGCCCATTAAGCTGGTTCATGCCCATGGAAAATATATAAATAGGGGCCCTAGGGTATTCATTTGAGACGTACCAAAAGCTCTTCAGCTTATATTCTCCCTTCTTCTCCTCTCCTGCCCACGCCGTCGCCGCCTCCGTCGGACTTGTTCCGACCATTCCGGCGAGGAGATTCCGTCCGTGAAATCTTCGTCGAGTTTTCTAGTGCAGACCGGTGAAGGAATTGAGATTCTGGTCGTGGACCGGATTAGGAGGCAACAACCGCCAACCATTGAAGTGCCTATTTCCTCGTGAAATTGGTCGGAGCAAGGCGCCTAGACGCCAGAAAGGCACCGTTCTAAACATCCTATGTATGTTTATGAACTATTTTACAGGTGTATTGACCGTTCCCGGGCTCCAAATTTAAATCTTCCGCTGCGCCCCGGGAGCGGGATCCGGATCCGCCGCTGCGCCAACAATATCCCTCTTCGTAAAGAAGTTCGGGAAATTTATGAGAAGAACTCAAAACCCTTATTTCAATTATAACAATGCACATTAATCAGAAAAGATTTCTACTGATCAAAATTGTTATAACTGTGGCAAACCAGGGCATTTTGCAGCTGATTGCAAGAAGCCTAAGAAAGATGACAAGCGGTCCACAGAGAAAAGAAGGAACAGATTTGAGAAGAGGCCCAACAAGAAGATCATCGGAATGTGCTTGTTGCTGAGGAGAGCAACATCAAATGGGCGGACTCAGATTCTGAGACAACATCAAGCAACTCATCAAGTGAGAGTGAGCAAGAAGAAGTCCACTGCTTGATGGCCAACCAGACCATCTCTAATAGTGAATTTACACGAGAGGACCTCATCAATGCACTTAATAAAATGGTCCATGAGTACAAAAAGCTGTCTCAGACATTCGAGGAAATTAAAGCAGAAAACAATTGTTTGAAAAATAGTTCAGCTGAACCAAGAACTGCTCAGCTTGGGGAATCTGACAGTTTACAAACTGAGTTGAGTAAGCTGAAAATTGAGAATGATTCTTTGAGAGCAAAGTCCTGTGAGCTCTCATCTGAAAATGAAAGATTAAATCATGTGATGAGTTCCTTGACTAAGTCTTCGGTTTCCTTAAGTAAGCTGCATGAGACCCAGAAGCCACTAAATGACAAATCTAGCTTAGGTTTCAGCTTTGGTGAAAGCAGCTCTGAGGAAACATGTACTCAATCAGATCTGGCTGGTGATAGATTCAAAAACATGAATTTTGTCAAAGCCAGTGTGATACATGATGTTTGTGAGTTGGTTAAGTACGATGATCAGTTCACTGGACAGTTGAACCATAAGGGCAAAAACGGTATTGGTTACACCAAGCTTGAGAACTATAAGCCCAGCTGGCTAACGAACAGACTTGAGAAGGATAAGGCGAAATCTGTACCTAAGTCGTCTGTTCCGAACCAGCAAAGGTGTAGTTTTACGAAGGCTAAATGGGTAAAGGTTCAGACCAAGCGTGATCTGAATGGTCAAAGTACAAAACCAAAGTTCAACAAATCACACAAGAATTTAGCACGAACCCTTGTGGATATCCATACTGGGAAAACTGTTAAGGTAATTCAAGTATTGTCAGGCCTGGTGCGCTTATTCATCAATTAATGACTCAGTTAATCGCAAGTACATAGAAGCAATAAAATATGAGCCAAAAATTTTCGTTTTGGGCCTGAACTAAATTCAACTCTTAAAATACAATTATACTCAAAATATGGATTTTGACTCAAAACTCCAACACATCTATAACAACACATATAGGTAAATACAAATACAGATCCCCAAATACATAATCATGCAGGGCATCCCCTGGTTCAATACGTAGTATAAATAGCTGGGACTCAAAATGGGGATCTACCAGCTGACGCTCCACTCAGTCCAGCTGGATTACCTGAAGATCCTGCAAAGGCCACAAAGATCAAAGCAGCCCCAAAAACGGAAAAATAAAACGAGGTCAAACCTCAGTACGAAGAGCGTCAAGAAACAGCAATCATATCATACATGCAATATATCATGCGTGCAATGCATGTAGGCTACCAAAAAAATCTGGTTCAATACGTAGTATAAATAGCTGGGACTCAAAATGGGGATCTACCAGCTGACGCTCCACTCAGTCCAGCTGGATTACCTGAAGATCCTGCAAAGGCCACAAAGATCAAAGCAGCCCCAAAAACGGAAAAATAAAACGAGGTCAAACCTCAGTACGAAGAGCGTCAAGAAACAGCAATCATATCATACATGCAATATATCATGCGTGCAATGCATGTAGGCTACCAAAAAAATCATCGGTAAGCAAGGCACAACGAATCAGCTGTGCAAGATCATAATCATGTGATATTCAGGTACGACAAGTCAGTCACCCATCATAGTTTTTTAGTGGTATTCAGGCACGACGACTCAGCCGACCACCACTAGGTAGTGACAACGTTGGAACTTTCAGGCGCGACCACTCAGTCGGCCGATCACAACGTATAAAAGAATCGGTTCACAAGGAAACAAGCTCAATATGTATGCATGAATGCAAGATAACATCAGCTCACAAGATGCATAATAATTAAGCACAATCATCAAACAACCAATCAATATCAGCACATAACCACAACAACTCAACTACGCAGGAAATATTCTCATGATGATATCAGAGCTGTTAAAATATGCTCAATTCGTACCTTCCTCTAAGCAGCTAATACCTCGACAGATCACACAGGGCACACAACCAGTGTTCATGCACCAGAACAAAGCTCCAACATCCATCCCAGATCTTCAGCTCTCCTAAATCACCAATAAATCCGGCAAAAGCTGTCTACAAGCTCAAATCTGCCAAGACATTAAACAAATCAGCTAAATTTGAGCTCATCCAACTTATGGCTTAAAGCCTCGTAGCCTAAATCAGCTACCTCAATCCTATAGAGCACTGTCCAACTCTAAATCGAAGCTTAAATCAGTAAGAAATCAATTACTCAAAGCTGCTCAAGAACGAAAGAACTACTGGCCAGAAATCGCGAAGATATTTGAACATGCCACTACTTCGCGCTCCCTCAACTCGACGACTCAAGTCTCCAAAATGGTATCAATCGAGATCTTAAGGATACGAGCTCAGTGCCACCAATCTTGCTCCAAACGGCGGCGTAAATCGACGGTTATCGGAGGAAAAAGAGTTCGAATGAATAGTAAGGGTTTGGAATCAGATGTAAGTCGATAGCTCTTAGAGGAAGAAGATAAGAAATATCGGGTCTCAAAATTCGCTAAGTGTTGGTCAACACATATATATATTCTCCAGTAAACGATACAGTGCCACCGACCAACTCAGATCTGAGCACTCAACCAGCTTTGACTCCTCAACGTTAACCAAATCTGATTACCACAAAACGACGTCGCACCAGAGTCCAGCTCTCATCAAACTGATGCTTCGCTAAACGACATCGTATCTCTTATACTCAACCCGCTTCTACCCGGGTAAACCAAAGCGACATCGCTTCGTCTCCCGCTCAAGAAAATCGCTCATACGCACAAGGGTCAGATCTGGACACCCAGATCTTACTCAAATCTGAAAAGCTACGAACCGATCTAATCAATCCATGAACCAAACCGATTCTCACAGCGCCTCTAATCACTCGCGCGGGATATTCTCCAAATATAAACTCTACGATACACACCCGATACACTTCTAAGTCAAATCCGATGCTCTTTAATAGCTTACTCAGCACGAGATACCTCTCGGGATGAAATAACCATTCAAATTTGACCAATTTGTCAATTTCTAACTAACGATTTCCAGTCTTGATCAAATCAGCTCACGAAATCAAATCTGCTGTTTCCTCTAATCTGATCATAACACGCAACTAATTAAAACAGTTAATTACAGTTCTCACATCCCCCCCACCTTAAGAGATTTCTTCCTCGAAATCAAAAGGCAACTACAGATCAAAATCGAAGAACTACCAGAAAATCACCAGACAAAATACAACTCTACAGGATTCTCAAAGCTTACCAACAATCTAGCATATCTCAATGCTTAACAAAATCACTTACCAAGGTACAAAACTTGATACGTAAATCAGCAGACTAGCAGATTACCTGAATCAATTTTGCGTATGCTCAAACAGATGAGGCCACTATTGTCTCATCTTTTCTTCAACTTCCCAGGTAGATTCCTCTCTGTGATGCTTGCTCCATTGGACCATCACCAAAGGAATAATCTTATTCCTCAATTGTTTCTCCTTCCTATCTAGAATCTGCACTGGATATTCAACATAACTCAGGGTCTGATCCAGCTCCACTTCATCGGTCCTTAACACATGGGACGGATCTGGCTCATACTTTCTCAACATAGACACATGAAACATATCATGTATCACGGCTAACTCAGCAGGTAATTGCAATCTGTACGCGAAAGATCCAATCCTTTCAATAACTTCGAAGGGGCCAACAAATCTAGGAGCCAATTTACCCTTAAATCTGAACCTCATCACGCTCTTGAAAGGAGAAACTTTCAGAAACACTCGATCGCCAACCTGAAACTCCAAAGGCATACGCCTCTTGTTAGCATAACGAGCTTGAAGATCTTGTGCAACTTTCATTCTACTCCGAATCAACTCGACTTGATCTTTCATATGCTGTACAAACTCAGGAGTAGACATTTGTTTCACCAACTTCTTCCCAGCAAATCGGTGATCTACAATTTCGACCGTACAAAGCTTCAAAAGGGTCCATCCCGATAGTCACTTGGTAGCTATTATTATACGAAAATTCTACCAGGTAAAAAATCCTGCCAGATATCACTGAAATCCATCAGTATAGCTCGCAACATATCCTCCAAAGTCCGTATGGTCCTCTTGGTTTGGCCATCTGTTTGTGGGTGATAAGCTGTACTCATAGCCAATCTCGAACCCATAGCTTCTTGCAAGCTCTTCCAAAATCGGGAAGTAAATCGTGGATCTCATCCGACACTATCGAAACCGGCACTCCATGTAGTCTAACCACATGGTCAACATACAGTCTCGCCAATTTCTTCATGGAACACCTCACATCATAGGGAATGAAATGGGCTGACTTTGAAAGTCTGTCAATCAAAACCCACATCGCATCACATCCCCTATTCGAACGAGGTAAATGAGTCACAAAATCCATAGCAACGTGCTCCCAATTCCATTGAGGCACTTCTAAACTCTGCAACAATCCACCACGTCTCATCCTCTCAGCCTTGACCTGTTGACAGTTCAAACATCGAGCTACAAATCCAGAGATGTCATTCCTCATACCTTCCCACCAGTAGTGAGACTTCAATGTTAGAGTAGATGCCCAACTAGCCAACTTGTGGCGTGTGGGTTTTATTGACTCTTGTACAAACGATCTTTATATATGATATTCGCATTCTTTTATATGGCATTCTTTACTTTCATTATGTGTGTAATGATTTACAATTGTGTTGAGTAAAGACCTAGAATACACTAAAGCGTATGTTAGATGTGATAGTGGGTATGACGGCTATCATGAAACACATCTAATAGTCGCTGTGTATTCTAAACATGTTCCTAGTCGATTGGGCCGTCAAAATGAGGATAAGGCCGCCCGAGTTCGAGACTAGTATCTGCGATGCAAAGTACCATGTTTCATTGGTAGGGAACATTGTGATGTTCTGAGCATGCAGAT
>KV002536.1:1384-30521 GCA_001598015.1 Dorcoceras hygrometricum
TCCCCCCCCGCCCCCGCCGGCCCCCGCCCGCCGCCGCCGCCGCTTCGCCGGAAATCGTTTCGGCCTAGTTTTTCGAGGAGAATCCGTTGGCGATAAAATCCTTCAGCCTTCTAGTGCAGGATGATTGGAGGGAGATCGATTCCGATCGTGGACCTGATTGACAGATCTACCGCCACCTACCGTGAAGAGCCGGCGTTCTTGAATTCCGGTTGGAGCCAGGCACAAGTGCCAGCAAGGTATTCCTTAAAACACCCTATGAATGTCATAGAACTTGAATTGTTAATCGTATTGATCGTCTCGCGGCACTTGTAATTTTGTTCTTCCGCTGCCCGCCGGGGGGGCGCGATCCGGATCCCAACACATAAGGCGTCGGGATTGGGTGAGACCCCGATGCATGTAGGAGTCGATGCATCGTTGTCGAGGATTCACCGCTCGCAGACATGCGTGGATATCCTATGCTATCTGAGGGGATAATAGTGTATAAATCTCTGGCCAGAGTACTAGAAGTATTTTAGGTAAATGTGTTTACCTAGTTACACTCGCGATGTCACTATTCGATCTCCAAGATGTACGCATAGCTATCGGATCTATAGCGACTCTCGATTTACCAATGGTCGTTGATCTGATCGGGATATATGGATTGAAAGGACCGTACTGTACGCTAACCACGACCAACTGGTTCTTGCAGGCACTATCAGTTATACCTAGGGGATCATGGGGCGATGTTGCTAGACGCTCTTACCATGATCCGTTGGGCAGGTCCGGTATTGTGATTCCGGAGCCACAATGGTTGTGGGCCCACGGCTAGCTGTATCCCTGAACCATTGAGGGTCACACAAGTACTGGATTCAAGATTCCCGCACGGATACTCAGCTCAATGTGTTGAGCATACGAAGAGGATTTTGGGAGTGTGACTTCCTAAAAGGTCAACAGAGGTCAAATCGTGATTTGCCGATGTTGAGGGGCAAAACGGTCATTTTGCACTGGGGTTCTGAAAAATGGTTTTTCAGATCATGGTATTCAGTTTTGGAAACTGAATCGATCGGTCCGATCTGATCGACGATTGGAGTTACGATGAATTCACGGTGATATGGATGAACGTAATGTTCATGCTTTGGACCCGGGCCCGTTGGGCCGGTCCAAGACTATCACCAAGTCTATTTAATTAGACTTAACTTCAATCATAACACACAAGAGACACCATTAACCCTAAACCTAGCTTAAGAGCGCCGCCCCTCCTCTCATAAGCCTCACCGCCGCCGCCCGGTGCACGCTGCCGCCGCCGCCGCCGCCGCCGCTTCGCGGGAAAATTGTTTCCGGCCAACTTGACGAGGAGAATCCGTCCGCGCAGATCTCGTCAGGCCTTCTAGTGCAGGCTGACGAAGGAGTCTTGAATCCGGTCGTGGACCTGATTGACGATATCTACCGCCGCCTACCATGAAGTGTCGTTTTCTTTACGAAACCGGTCGGAGCCAGGCACGAGTTGCCAGCAAGGTAGTCACCTTAACACCCTATGAATGTCATAGTTTTTTATTTGTTTTATCGTATTGATCATCTCCCGACACATGTTTTTGTTCTTCCGCTGCCCCGCCGGGAGGCGTGATCCGGATCCCAACACATGGTTGGCTGATATTATTCGGGACCATGATCGCTCGATTGGACTTTGTGTACCCACTAAGGAAAATTGTTTTCTCGATTTCATTAGAGGGTGGTGAAATCGTTAAAATAGTGGGAGGGTAATTCATAAAACTAAATGACCTTGTTTTATGTCTTAGCGTTTTTCACATATAGTTAGTAATGCATGTCTGTTTTCTTTTCAGTATAAACTCCTTATAAAATGTCTTCGATCAAAAATCCACTTGCTGCTATACTGGATAGCAACAAGTTCACTGGTCTGAACTACCAAGACTGGCTTCGAAACCTCAATATTGTATTGACTTCGGAGAAACTTCTCTACACGTTAGAGAAGAGCCCTCCGAAGGAAGCCCCTGCCGACGTTAGCCTTGAGGAGCTGACTACGCTTAACAAATGGTGGGATGACGAGCTTAAGACTCGATGCTATATGATAGCATCGATGTCCAACGAAATGCAACGGCGTTTCGAGAAGACGGTGTATGCTGCTGACATACATGTTCATCTCAAAGAGCTGTATGGGGAGAACTCTCGACATGAGAGGTTCACCACTGTCAAGGAGCTTATGACGAGCCGCATGTGCGATGGGACTTCGGTCCGCGAGCATGGGGTTCATATGATTGTGCTCATTGAAAAGTTGGTGGGCCTTGATATCACACTTCCACACGAGCTGTCTGTGGACTTGCTTCTCCTCTCATTCCCCGCTGCATTCGACCCCTTTGTGGTCAACTTCAACATGAACAAGCTGGAAGCCACCCTTGAAGAGGTGGTGAACATGCTTGTAGTGTTTGAGGGGACCATAAAGAAGGACAAGCCCGTCCTCCTTATGGGCTCTTCTTCCTCCGTGAAGAAGGGGCCCAAACGCAAGGGTAAGAAGCGTTCTGCCCATGTAAAGGAGGAAAAGCCCACCAAGAACCCAAGGCTAAGGCTTCCAAGCCAAACAAGACTGAGGATGTTTGCCACCACTGCCACAAGCCTGGGCACTGGAGGAGGAACTGTTAGGAGTACCTCGAGCAGTTGCGAACTGCAAAAGGTATGTTCTACATTAAAAGAAGTTCCAACTCGCGATGTGGAAACACATACAACAACAATTAAAAGGAAAAGCGATAACTTGAACCCATCACAACTTTGGCACGCTAGGCTAGGTCATATTTCCCCAAGTAGGATGAACAAGTTAGTTAGGAGCGACATGTTTGATTTGTCAGACATAAACTCCCTACCGATTTGTGAATCTTGTCTCAAGGAAAAGATGACTAAACAACCCTTCAAGGTTAAGCCTGAACGTGCGTAAGGCCTATTTGATTTGATCCATACTGATGTGTGTGGTCCACTTAGCATTGGTACTAAGTACGATCACACATACTTCATCACATTTACCGATGATTACTCTAGGTATGGGTATTTGTACTTAATGAAGCACAAGTCTGAATCCTTTGAAAGGTTCAAATAATTCAAGGCTGAAGTAGAAAATCAATTAGGCAAAAGTATTAAAGCACTTCGATCCGATCGAGGTGGTGAATACTTGAGTGCTGAATTTCAAGACTATCTAAGAGAGAATGGGATTCTCTCGCAGTGGACCCCTCCGGCCACACCACAGCTCAATGGTGTAGCGGAGCGTCATAATCGAACCCTGATGGACATGGTTCGATCTATGATGAGCTTCACTGAGCTTCCTACCTCGTTTTGGGGCTATGCGCTCGAAACGGCGGTAATGTTGTTGAACAATGTCCACACCAAGGCAGTGGATAAGACTCCATATGAGATATGGATGTGCAAACCGCCCAAATACTCATTTATGAGGATTTGGGGATGTCCTGCTTACGTGAAGCAGACTGTCAGGCCCCGTGCTAATTACTAACAATTAACACATAATAAGCGCATAAATACGGAAGCTAAAAATCAGGGCTTAAAAATTTTTCGAAATACAATGGGCCTGTACTTCAAATCATACATTCAAAATATTCAATACTCAAAATATGAGTTAACTCAAACTCATACAACAAGTAACCACATAACATCAATTCAAGATACAGATCCCCAATACATGATAACACGGGGCATCCCCCGGTTCAATACATATCATAAATAGACTGGGACTCAGGGACGCGGGGATCGACCAGCTGAACTTCCACTCTGCCCAGCTAGGTTACCTGAAACTCCTGCAAATGGGCAACGCAGACCCAAACAAACAAAAGCAAGAAAACAAGTACGAGGTCAAGCCTCAGTACGAAGAGCTATCAAAGCAGATAAACATGCAACATGCTATAAATCAATGCTATGAATGCATGAGGCTGTCAAAAGAAATCAGTCAGCTAGACCGGTGCAACAACCGGCAAATCATATCATGTCGCCTCTATACCACGGTCTATCAACCGGGAAATCATCGGTCCATGATCATCGGGGCCCTTCAGCCCATCACAGCTCGGCGGTAGACACTCGTATCCGGTAGTCACCGCTCCGACGATAGCGTTGGACTTTTCGGGCACGACCCAACAGTCGGCCAGTCACAACGTGGCACCCAAATCAGGTTATCAAATCAAATCTGTAAATCAGGCTCAATATGTATGCATGAATGCCATTCAATATCCATGCTCAATACATAATATGCCTAAACGTCAAACAGTATACACATTCAATCAAAACAGTAACTGATTCACGTAAGCACATATCAGTAAAGCCACAGATTTCACAACATCGAATTATAAACATGCTCACGCTCAAGCTGCTAAGAGCGGCTCAATTCGTACCTTTCTTCTTCAATTTACCTAACAGATTTCTCCTGGCTCAATTCTCGCAGCAGGAAACTTCCTGGAAGCTGAAATCTGTTACAACATAGCTAATATCTTAGCTCAATTCAGCTACAAAATCACGCTAATCCTACGGCCAGAAGCATACTATGATCCTACACTTCTACGCAGGAATTAACTACTAAAAACCGAGCTCAAACTACAAGAAATGCTCACCCAACAGCTCACGCTAGCAGAAGAACGCGCGAACAGACTTTCTCAAAAGTTTCGAACTCCAGCAGCTTCGCATCTCCACTACTTCTATAAATACCTCTTAAAGCCTCGCCTGCTGATTCATTAAAATCAATAGAAGTGTCCAGCAGAAGTCTATCAGCAGCAGCCCTCTCTTTTCATTTCGTAAGTTCAGCAGCAACGACCAAATAAGAAATCGCACGTAAACACTTCAAAACGACACCGTTCCAACTTATCAAAACGACGTCGTAGCAAACACCAGCTGACAACAGCTCTCGCAAGCAAAACGACCAAGAGCTGGTAACAGCTCTCTCTCTTCAAAACAATCCATCTGCTGGGCGCGCGAAATCACTCAAAACGACGACGCATCTATTAATCCAAACGACGTCACTTTAGTTACAAAAACAATGCTGCCAACAGCTGATCTCTCAAACGCAAAGCTCAAAACGCAGCGTTTCAGCTAATTCAAACGACGCCGCTTCTCAACGCTCTTGTATTTGCGCGCCTGCTGATCAGCAGCAACCAACACAACGCGATCTACTACCAACAGCAAGGAATACGTCACGCCTACGTCGTCATATCTATTAACAGCTCTTGCGACTGATTACCCAAACCATCAGCTGATCGCTCCACAAAAGCGCAACTGCTGAATCCAATAGTCAACACTCCAAAATGTTGACTAACACGCGTCGCTTCCTCGTTCAATCTCATGTTAAATGCAACATCTGCCAGCAGCGACTTCAAACTCGAAACTAAACCAGCAGCTCTCATTGCATCATGCTGACATCATCTCTGCTGATTCAAAATTCACCAGCAAGGGCTACAATAACCTGCTGCTGACATTTTTGCTCCAAAACTCGCTACGACTGAAATTTCCAAAAATTAACACCACGTTCAAAAATCAGCAAGAACCTCAAAATATACGTAATTAATCCCAAATCAAATCAATTAATCACTAATCTAAATTCTCAATCCTCACATTCTCCCCAACTTAAGAGATTTCGTCCTCGAAATAAAAGGCAAACACAGGGAAGAAACAATCAAACATGCAAATCTGCACTAACAACTCATCAAATTCAAAGCAAACCAGAAAATTACCTCGAGATTATTCACGCTCAGTGCTCAAACAGATGAGGCCAATCCTGCCTCATCTTCTCCTCAACTTCCCAGGTTGCTTCTTCTCGGCCATGCTTGCTCCATTGAACCATCACCAATGGAATTATCTTGTTCCTCAGCTGTTTCTCCTTCCTATCCAGGATCTGCACCGGATATTCGACATAACTCAAGGCAGAATCCAGCTCAACTTCGTCAGTTCTCAAAACGTGGGATGGATCCGGCTCATATTTTCTCAACATTGATACATGAAACACGTCATGCATCGCGGCTAACTCCTCGGGCAGCCTCAGTCTATAAGCCAATTGTCCAATCCGCTCAATAATCTCAAAGGGACCAACGAATCTGGGAGCCAATTTGCCTTTAAATCTGAATCTCATCACGCTCTTGAAAGGAGAAATCTTGAGAAACACACGATCGCCCACCTCAAACTCTAACGGTCGACGTCTTCTGTTCGCATAACTCGAGAAACGGTCTTGGGCAGCCTTCATTCTACTCCGGATCAAATCAATTTGGTCTTTCATGTGTTGAACAAACTCCGGTGTAGAAAGCTGTCTCTCGCCAACTTCTTCCCAACAGATCGGGGATCTGCACTTTCGACCATACAAATCCTCAAACGGAGACATTCCAATAGTGACTTGGTAGCTGTTGTTATACGAAAACTCCACCAAGGAAAGCGAATCCTGCCAGCCACCGCTGAAATCCATCACTACCGCTCGCAGCATATCCTCTAAAGTCTGGATAGTCCGCTCAGACTGTCCGTCTGTCTGTGGGTGATAGGCTGTGCTCATCGCCAATCTCAAACCCATTGCTGCTTGCAGACTCTTCCAAAAGCGGGAAGTGAACCTCGGATCTCTGTCGGACACTATCGAAACCGGGACTCCATGCAATCTAACCACATGGTCGATGTACAACTTCGCCATCTTTTTCATTGAACACCTCACATCATAGGGAATGAAATGGGCTGACTTCTAAAGTCTATCATTCACAACCCAAATCGCATCGCATCCCCTACTCGATCGAGGTAGATGAGTCACGAAATCCATGGCGATGTGCTCCCAATTCCATTGGGGCACTTCCAAGCTCTGCAGCAAACCACCAGGTCTCATCCTCTCAGCCTTGATCTGCTGGCAATTCAGACACCTAGCAACAAAAGCATAAATGTCGCTCTTCATACCTGCCCACCAGTAGTGAGACTTCAAGGCATGGTACATCTTTCGCTCGCCTGGATGCACACTGTATCGACTACAATGTGCTTCATTCATGAGGGTCTCCTTCAGATCAATCAGGTTAGGAACTACTAATCTCCCTCGGAATCTCAAACATCCATCAGAAGCAACAGAAAAATCATCAGACTGACCTGACTGTGCCTTAATCCTCAAGTCATGGATATAGGGGTCGGTCCTCTGTGCCTCCCTGATGTTCATCACAATCTGCGGTTCCACCTGAAGAGAAGAAACAAAGAAATACTGATCACCCGGCTGGAATCGCCAACCAGACGTACTCAACTCCTCATGAACTTTCGAAATACTCAAGGATGCTAACATATCAGGCTGGGTCTTTCTGCTCAAAGCGTCGGCTACTAAGTTCACACGCCCAGGCTGATATTGAATCTCACAATCGAAGTCCTTAAGCAATTCCATCCAGCGTCGCTACCTCATGTTCAAATCTGACTGCGTGAAGATGTATTTCAGGCTCTTGTGGTCGGTGTACACCACAAATTCTTCACCATAGAGATAATGCCGCCAAATCTTCAAGGCAAACACTATCGCAGCCAACTCCAAATCATGAACCGGGTACCTCGTCTCGTGAGGCTTTAGCTGTCGAGACGCATACGCAATCACATACCTGTTCTGCATCAAAACACACCCTAATCCACTCAGAGAAGCATCGGAGCACACAACAAGTCCTCCGGAGCCAGACGGTAGGGCCAAGATAGGAGCAGTAGTCAACTTCTCCTTCAGCGTCTGAAAACTGTACTCGCACTCATCAGTCCATAAAAATCTCTTATCTTTCTGAGTCAACTGCGTCGTGGGCCTGGCTATCGAAGAAAACTTCTCAATGAAACGCCTATAGTAGCCGGCCAACCCCAAGAAACTACGGATCTCTGAAACGTTACGAGGTCTCTCCCAGTTAAGCACTGCTTCGACCTTCCTCGGATCTACAGAAATTCCTTGTGCTGAAATCACATGACCCAAAAAGATAATCCTATCGAGCCAAAACTCGCACTTGCTGAATTTGGCATAGAGCTGCGAGTCTCTCAATCTCTGCAATACAAGTCTCAAATGCTCCTTGTGCTCTCTCGTGCTTCTCGAGTACACCAAGATGTCATCTATGAAGACGATAACGAATCGATCGATATACTCGCTGAAAACGCGATTCATCAAATCCATAAAGACAGCAGGGGCATTCGTCAATCCAAACGGCATGACAAGAAACTCAAAATGCCCATATCGAGTCCGGAAGGCTGTCTTTGCCACATCAGCGTCTCTAATTCGCAACTGGTGATAACCAGAGCGCAAGTGAAACTCAAAATGCCCATATCGAGTCCGGAAGGCTGCTTTGCCACATCAGCGTCTCTAATTCGCAACTGGTGATAACCAGAGCGCAAGTCAATCTTCGAGTAAACAACCGATCCCTGCAACTGATCGAACAAGTCATCAATCCTCGGCAGAGGATACTTGTTCTTCACTGTGGCCTTATTCAACTGTCTGAAGTCCACGCACATCCTCATAGTGCCATCTTTCTTTTTGACAAAAAGGATCGGAGCTCCCCAAGGCGACATGCTCGGTCTGATGAAGCCTTTCTCCAAGAGGTCACTCAACTGTTCCTTCAGCTCTTTCAACTCTGCGGGCACCAACCGGTAAGGAGCTCTAGAAATCGGGGCGGTACCAGGCACCAACTCAATACTGAAGTCGATCTCACGTCGAGGAGGGAATCCAGGAATCTCATCTGGAAACACGTCGGGAAACTCTCGAACGACGCCTGCGCCTGCTGGGGAATCTGAAACGGGGGTCGGGAAGGTCCTCCAAAACGTGACGGCTCACGAGGCTGAAAACCAGATCGCTGGGACTGAGCAAAAGGTTGCTGTCGCTGAGAAGAACCACTAGCGGAACCCTGCTGCGACTGACCAGTAGACCGCCCTCCAATCGAAGGACATGCTCTAGCGAAGTGTCCCGGCTGACCACAAAGATGGCAGAGTCCTCGGACTCCTCGACACTGCGAAGTCTCATGTCTCCCTCCGCACTGACTACAGAATCCGCCTCCAGAACCGCTATCAGAACCACTGCCAAAACCAGAGCTCACGGAACCAGAAGAACTCGAATGGCTCTTCTTCTTGAATTGCTTCCCTCGAGGCCTGAACTGCTGGCGACTCGACTGCTGTGACCCCTGAGGAGACTGATACGACTGTGACACCACCTGAGCTGGCTGAGAAGCACGCGCGATCGTCTGATGCACTGGAGCCTCGGGATCCATCAAACTCTCCTCGATATCCACTGCATTGTTCACAGCTTCCATAAAAGTCGCCGGGGACCCAGACAGCACCATCCGATAAAGGTCAGGTCTCAAGCCCTTCAAGAACTTGTTCCTCTTCGTTCGCTCTTGGTTCGCCACAGCTGGCATGTACACTAGAAGCGCAGAAAACCGCCTCGCATACTCGGCCACACGCATATCACCCTGCTTCAAATTATCAAACTCATGCTCCCGGCTAGCGAAGTAGGACTCTGGAGTGTATTCGCGTCCTCACAGAAAGCATCCCAAGTGAGCACCGTCCCACTATCTCGAAGCATCCTAGAAGTACTCCTCCACCAGCGCTGCGCATCATCTCGTAGCTGCAGCACTACCAACTTCAGTCTTTTTTCTGGAGCGTACTCCAGGGTATCAAATAACTCCTCCATCTGTACAAACCACGCCTCAGCCCTAGCACCACCCTCAGTACCGGCCAACGTCGGTGGGTTCGTTCTCTCAAATTGGGCTAAGACCAACTCCATTCCACCTATCTGCCTAGTGACGTCCTCAACCTGAGCGTCAACATCACTACCTGCTCTATACTCCTCCACGGAACGTCTAGACCTCCTACCTCCTCCTCGTCTCGGCGGCATCTAAACAAGCCTAGAGGTAAGATCTCACAGCAGATATAACAACAAGACAGATAATATATCACATAAGTCACAGAGGCAATCAAAATCAAATCAAAACTCTGTGCCTAGACTCGAGTGTGATCAAAAGAAATCGAGCTCATCCCAGTTTAAGCTCTGATACCAAAAAATGTCAGGCCCCGTGCTAATTACTAACAATTAACACATAATAAGCGCATAAATACGGAAGCTAAAAATCAGGGCTTAAAAATTTTTCGAAATACAATGGGCCTGAACTTCAAATCATACATTCAAAATATTCAATACTCAAAATATGAGTTAACTCAAACTCATAGAACAAGTAACCACATAACATCAATTCAAGATACAGATCCCCAATACATGATAACACGGGGCATCCCCCGGTTCAATACATATCATAAATAGACTGGGACTCAGGGACGCGGGGATCGACCAGCTGAAATTCCACTCTGCCCAGCTAGGTTACCTGAAACTCCTGCAAATGTGCAACGCAGACCCAAACAAACAAAAGCAAGAAAACAAGTACGAGGTCAAGCCTCAGTACGAAGAGCTATCAAAGCAGATAAACATGCAACATGCTATAAATCAATGCTATGAATTCATGAGGCTGTCAAAAGAAATCAGTCAGCTAGACCGGTGCAACAACCGGCAAATCATATCATGTCGCCTCTATACCACGGTCTATCAACCGGGAAATCATCGGTCCGTGATCATCGGGGCCCGTCAGCCCATCACAGCTCGGCGGTAGACACTCGTATCCGGTAGTCACCGCTCCGACGATAGCGTTGGACTTTTCGGGCACGACCCAACAGTCGGCCAGTCACAACGTGGCACCCAAATCAGGTTATCAAATCAAATCTGTAAATCAAGCTCAAGATGTATGCATGAATGCCATTCAATATCCATGCTCAATACATAATATGCCTAAACGTAAAACAGTATACACATTCAATCAAAACAGTAACTGATTCACGTAAGCATATATCAGTAAAGCCACAGATTTCACAACATCGAATTATAAACATGCTCACGCTCAAGCTGCTAAGAGCGGCTCAATTCGTACCTTTCTTCTTCAATTTACCTAACAGATTTCTCCTGGCTCAATTCTCGCAGCAGGAAACTTCCTGGAAGCTGAAATCTGTTACAACATAGCTAATATCTTAGCTCAATTCAGCTACAAAATCACGCTAATCCTACGGCTAGAAGCATACTATGATCCTACACTTCTACGCAGGCATTAACTACTAAAAACCGAGCTCAAACTACAAGAAATGCTCACCCAACAGCTCACTAGCAGAAGAACGCGCGAACAGACTTTTCTCAAAAGTTTCGAACTCCAGCAGCTTCGTGTCTCCACACCAGCGCTAAAACAACATCTCAAATGTGTAGCAAACGAAAGAGTTAAGCAAGGGGAATCCAGCGCCACTAAGGTTGTCAAAAACAGAGGCTGGATGCGATGAGAATCGGCGGTGGAAAATCACGGTGAACAGTAGCTCGACGAGGGTTTGGAGAAGAAGAGATAAGAAGTATTTGGCTCAAAATAATTCTAAGTGTCGATCAACACTTCTATAAATACCTCTTAAAGCCTCGCCTGCTGATTCATTAAAATCAATCGAAGTGTCCAGCAGAAGTCTATCAGCAGCAGCCCTCTCTTTTCCTTTCGTTAAGTTCAGCAGCAACGACCAAATAAGCAATCGCACGTAAACACTTCAAAACGACACCGTTCCAACTTATGAAAACGACGCCGTAGCAAACACCAGCTGACAACAGCTCTCGCAAGCAAAACGACCAAGAGCTGGTAACAGCTCTCTCTCTTCAAAACAATCCATCTGCTGGTCGCGCGAAATCACTCAAAACGACGACGCATCTATTAATCCAAACGACGTCACTTTAGTTAGGAAAACAATGCTGCCAACAGCTGATCTCTCAAACGCAAAGCTCAAAACGCAGCGTTTCAGCTAATTCAAACGACGCCGCTTCTCAACGCTCTTGTATTTGCGCGCCTGCTGATCAGCAGCAACCAACACAACGCGATCTACTACCAACAGCAAGGAATACGTCACGCCTACGTCATCATATCTATTAACAGCTCTTGCGACTGATTCCCCAAACCATCAGCTGATCGCTCCACAAAAGCGCAACTGCTGAATCCAATAGTCAACACTCCAAAATGTTTACTAACACGCGTCGCTTCCTCGTTCAATCTCACGCTAAATGCAACATCTGCCAGCAGCGACTTCAAACTCGAAACTAAACCAGCAGCTCTCATTGCGTCACGCTGACGTCATCTCTGCTGATTCAAAATTCACCAGCAAGGGCTACAATAACCTGCTGCTGACATTTTTGCTCCAAAACTCGCTACGACTGAAATTTCCAAAAATTAACACCACGTTCAAAAATCAGCAGGAACCTCAAAATTTACGTGATAAATCCCAAATCAAATCAATTAATCACTAATATAAATTCTCAATCCTCACACAGACAGTGGGAGATAAGCTGGATACTATATCTATCTTATGCTACTTCATTGGGTATCAAAAGAATTCTATTGGATACTACTTCTACTATCCCAACGAAACAAAAGTGTTTGTTTCTAGAAATGCCACCTTTATGGAAAAGGAGTTTCTACTTGATAGAAAAGGCAAAATAGTAGAACTCGAAGAGGTTCGAGAACCAACTGAAGTACCAAGTGAACCTCCCGCACCTCAAGAGCCGGTACCAGAAATGGTCGCACCTAGGAGATCCGAAAGGGTTCCTAGGGCTCCTGAAAGATATGGTTTCCTCCTTGAAGATGATCAGAGTGATCAAGTTATTGGATGTGATCCAAGAACCTTCAAGGAGGCGATTTCCGATGCTGATTCTAGTTTATGGCTTGAAGCAATGCAGTCTGAGATTGACTCAATGCATGCGAACCAAGTTTGGCCTCTTGTTAATCCTCCCAAAGGAATTGTTCCTATTGGGTGTAAATGGATATACAAGAGGAAACTTGGGCCTGATGGTAAGGTATTGACCTACAAGACGCGACTGGTCGCGAAAGGTTACACTCAAAGGCAAGGTGTTGACTATGATGAAACCTTTTCACCAGTCGCAATATTCAAGTCAATTAGAATCTTACTTGCCATAGCAGCATGGTATGACTATGAGATATGGCAAATGGATGTGAAAACTGCGTTCCTTAATGGAAACATTAAGGAAGAGATCTATATGACGCAGCCTGAGGGTTTCACATCTGTAGGAAGTGAGCATAAAGTATGCAAACTTCAGAGATCGATCTACGGTCTCAAACAAGCATCGAGGAGTTGGAACCAGAGATTCGATGAAACAATTAAGGAATTTGGTTTCATAAAGAATCCCGAGGAGCCATGTGTATATAAAAAGGTAGTTAAAAGCGCTGTGACATTCCTTGTAATTTATGTTGATGACATTCTACTCATTGGGAATGATGTAGGAATGCTGCAGTCAACTAAAGTATGGTTGTCTAGTAGATTCTCAATGAAGGACATGATTGAGGCATCCTATATTCTTGGAATACAGATCTATCGGGATAGATCGAAACGGATGCTCGGACTCACCCAAGCTACCTACCTCGATACCATACTTAAGCGGTTCTCTATTGAAGAGTCCAAGAGAGGACACCTACCTATGTTCCACGGGGTAACTCTATCTAAGTCTATGTGTCCAAAGACTGATGAGGAGATAGAGAGTATGGCACGTGTGCCATATGCCTCGGCGATAGGTAGTATTATGTATGGCATGATCTCGACTAGACCGGATGTCGCATATGCTCTGAGTGTCACGATCTGCTACCAGGCCAACCCCGACCAATTGCATTGGAAGGCTGTGAAAGATATTCTTAAGTACTTGCGAAGGACTAATAATATGTTCATGGTCTATGGGGGTGGTGAACTGAAATTGGAAGGCTACACGGATTCTAGCTTCCAATGTGACGTTGATGATTCGAAGTCAACCTCTGGATTTGTATTCATGCTCAATGGTGGTGCTGTCTCTTGGAAGAGTTCCAAGCAAGACACCATCGCGGATTCAACCATTGAGGCTGAGTACATCGCAGCATCAGCTGCTGCTAAGGAGGCGGTTTGGATAAGGGATTTCGTCCAAGAGTTTGGCGTCATTTCTGATGGATTTGGTCCGGTCCCAGTGTACTGTGACAACACAGGTGCCGTTGCGCAAGCAAAGGAGCCTAGGTCTCACCAAAGATCCAAACATATACTGAGGAATCCGGGATATTGTGGCTAGAGGTGACATAGCAGTTGAAAGAGTCGCCTCTACGGACAACATTGCTGATCCACTTACAAAGCCCTTTCCAGGACCGTTGTTTGAAAAACAAACACGAACAATGGACTGCGTCTGATGAGTAGTTGGCTTTAGGGCAAGTGGGAGATTGTTAGAGTAGATGCCCAACTAGCCAACTTGTGGCGAGTGGGTTTTATTGACTCTTTGTATAACGATCTTTATTTATGAAATTCGCATTTCTTATATGGCATTCTTTATTTTCATTATGTTATAATGTTAACAATTGTGTTGGATAAAGACCTAGAATGCACCATAGTGTATGTTAGATGTGATAGTGGATATGATGGCTATCATGAAACACATCTAATAGTCACTGTGTATTCTGAACACGTTCCTAGTCGATTGGGCCATCAAAATGAGGATAAGGTCGCCCGAGCTTGAGACTAACATCTGCGATGCGAAGTACCATGTTTCATTGGTAGGGAACATTGTGATGTTCTAATCATGCAGATGGATAGTGACCTGGTGATCTATCGAACTACCCTCGTTCGGGCTTTCCAAGTGATTACCATTTGTTGAGTGGATAAGCCCGAGGTCTTGGTTGTACTGATTAGTCCTCACTACTCGAAACGTCATTGAGACTCTACATGATAGGTGCCTCACTTTGACCCGTTTACCGACTCAGCTGGGGTCATTGGGTGGCGGGATTGGGTGAGGTCCCGATGCATGTAGGAGTCGATGCTTCGTTGTCGAGGATTCACCGCTCGCTTTCATGCGTGGATATCCTACCACCATAGTGTATGTTAGATGTGATAGTGGATATGATGGCTATCATGAAACACATCTAATAGTCACTGTGTATTCTGAACACGTTCCTAGTCGATTGGGCCATCAAAATGAGGATAAGGCCGCCCGAGCTTGAGACTAGCATCTGCGATGTGAAGTACCATGTTTCATTGTTAGGGAACATTGTGATGTTCTGAGCATGCAGATGGATAGTGACCTGATAATCTATCGAACCACCCTCGTTCGGACTTTCCAAGTGGTGACCATTTGTCGAGTGGACAAGTCCGAGATTTTGGTTGTACTGATTAGTCATCACTACTCAAAACGTCATTGAGACTCTACATGATAGTTGCCTCTCTTTGACCCGTTTACCGACTCATTTGGGGTCATTAGGTGGCGGGATTGGGTGAGGTCCCGATGCATGTAGGAGTCGATGCTTCGTTGTCGAGGATTCACCGCTCGCTTTTATGCGTGGATATCCTATGTTATCTGAGGAGATAATAGTGTGATAAATCTCTGGCCAGAGTACTAGATGTGTTTAGGGTAAATGGGTTTACCTAGTGACGCACGCGATTTCACTATTTGATCTCCGAGATGTATGCATAGCTATTGGATCTCTAGCGACTCTCGATTTACCAATGGTCGTTGATCTGATCGGGATATATGTGTTGAAAGGACCGTACTGTACGCTAACCATGACCAACTGGTTCTTTCAGGCACTATCAGTGATACCTAGGGGATAATGGGACGATGTTTCTAGGCGCTTTACCTTGATCCGATGGGCAAGTCCGAAATTGTGATTTCGGAGTCACAATGGTTGTGGGCCCACGGCTTGCTGTATCCCTGAACCATTGAGGGTCACACAAGTACTGGATTCATGATTCCCGCATGGAAACTGAGCTTAATGTGTTGAGCATAGGACGAGGATTTTGGGGAGTGCGACTTCCTAAAAGTCAACAGGGGTCAAATTGCGATTTCCTGAAGTTGAGGGGCTAAACTGCTATTTTGGGCTAGATAATCTGAAAAATTGTTTTTCACATCATAACATTCAGTTTTGAAAACTGATTCGATCGGTCCGATCGGATCGTCGATCGGATTTATGATGAAACCGCAGTGATTTAAATGAACCGAATGTTCATATGGACCTGGGCCTGACCCAAGTCCAATGGGACGGTTCAAGCCCATCATAGGTCTATATGTTGATATGACCTAGGGCTTTAATCAAAACACTAGAACACAACCCCAGACCTAAAATCGGCCGCCCCTCCTCTCCCAAACATCACGCCGCCGCCGGCCACCTCCAAGCGCCGTCGCCGCCGCCCGCCGTCGGTGACTTTGTGATCGGACTTGTTTCGATAAGCGTGACGATGAGAATCCGTTCGTGCTAAAATCCGTCAGATCTTCTAGTGCAGACTGACGGAGGAATCGCGTTTCCGATCGTGGACCTGATTAGACGATCTACCACCGCCTACATTTCAAGAGCCAGAATTCCCTGCGAATCTGGTTGGAGCCAGGCGCCTAGACGCCAGTAAGGTAACAATCGATAAACATCCTATGAATGGTTTATTGATTAGTTTAATGTATTGAACGTATCTCGGGGAAAAATTTTAACTTCCGCTGCGCCCCCGGGAAACGGGATCCGGATCCACCATTGTCGCCAACATTTATTTCATACCAGATCTGTCTCCGGTGCTCTATTTAATGTTCAAGAACCGTGAGCTATTGTGGCTCCTTTATAGCGCGCAAAATTTTTAATTTATATTAGCAGCGCTCGCTCCTTATTTCATAGGATCAGATCTTGCCCCTCCCTTATGTTATGCTGTTTATATTATTAAGATCTGATCCTTCGGTCCTAACAATCTCAGCCACCCCAGCAGCAGGTAGCCCAACAGTCTGGACACCATAGGTTTAGGCCTCGTGGTCGTTAGTTCAAGAAGAATTCTGGTTCTAGTTCTTCTAGTTCGGGTAGTTCTAGCAGCGGCAGTAGTTCCAAAGTTGAGTTTTGTGGCCAGTGTGGAGGAAGGCATCCTACAGCACAGTGTGTAGGTGTGCAAGGTTCGTGTAATGTCTGTGGACAGTATGGACACTTTTCTAGAGTGTGTCCTTTGTCTGGATCGCAGCATACCGCCGCCCCACCGCAGGGTCGAGGTGGATCGTTTAGAGGTCGTTCTTTTCCTGTTCAGAAGCAGAGGATTGGGGAGCCGCAGTTTAGGCCGTTTCAACAGCCTTGTCCTTTGCGGTTTGGACAGTATTCCCAGCCTCAGTTCTCAGGACCTCAGTTTGCCCAAGTGAACGCCATGACGAGCGAGTAAGAAGAAGGCACGCCAGGAGGAGGAGGAGTGATCGCAAGTACTTGTTTTGTATTTGATTTTCCTGCACGTGTGTTGTTTGATAAAGGAGCATCACATTCGTTTATTGCTGATGCATTTGTGGTTGAGCATGGTTTGCATACCGCATCTTTGTGTGATGTTGTGTCTGTTGCGACTCCTGCCTATGCGAGCCTGTACTCCCAAGAGATTTTGTTGAATGGCATTCTCAGGTTTGGTGAGAACGTGTTGTTAGCGGATTTGGTTGAGCATGGTTTGCATACCGCATCTTTGTGTGATGTTGTGTCTGTTGCGACTCCTGCCTATGCGAGCCTGTACTCCCAAGAGATTTTGTTGAATGGCATTCTCAGGTTTGGTGAGAACGTGTTGTTAGCGGATTTGATTAGGCTTATGATATGGGATTTCGATTGCATAGTGAGAATGGACGTGTTGTCTAGTAATAGAGCCACCGTGGATTGTTTCCATGACGTTATGCGTTTTAGGCCTCAGTTTGGCGAGAAGTGGGACTTCTATGGCTTAGATTCCCGATCGAAGATTCCTTTAATCTCTGCGATGGAGATGTTTAGCCTGTTGTCGTTGGAGAATGCTAGATTTATGATCTATGCTTTGGAGGCGTCTTCTTCTTTGCGCGTAGAGATTAGCGATGTCCCCGTTGTTCGCAATTTCCCGGATGTGTTTCCGGAGGAGATTCCTGGCTTTCCTCCGAAGAGGGAGATAGACTTCAGCATTGAGTTGGTACCTGGTACAGCTCCTATCTCGAGAGCTTCGTATCATTTAGCACCTGCTGAGTTGAGGGAGCTTAAGGTTCAGCTTAGTGATTTGCTGGAGAAGGGTTTCATCAGACCGAGCATGTCACCCTGGGGAGCGCCTATCTTGTTTGTAAAGAAGAAGGATGGGTCGATGAGGATGTGTATCGACTTTAGGCAATTGAATAAGGCGATAGTGAAGAACAAGTACCAAAAGCGAAAATTTTAACCACTATTTTATTGCTTTCGCTAGTGTTTGCGTGGTTTAACTCTGTGTTTGTGCACGTGGCATGACAGAGGGACAGGGGTCAAATCCTAGTACGAAGGGCAACGTACATGAGAGGTACAATGCATCAGCGATATAAACCCAAAGACAAACGAATGGTAAACGACAACTGTGGCAATCTCATCAGGGATTCGGGTGCTACCCGAGCATGCCCAATGGAAAACATATGAGGCTCATCATCGACACGCGCACGGGTGCTACCCGGCTGGTCGCACGGAATTCCAAGTGTATGACAACCATCCGCCTACCGTCTATCCAGGCAACTGCAACTAAGGGTGGCTGGAGTGACCCGTTGCGTCCTTAGTGAACTCAATTGTGATTGTGCAACCCAACACCGCATCACGAGAGTAGACTCAAGCAGAGCAATAGGCCACGGCTAGCAACAGATCCAAGGGCTCAATATGCTATGCAGATGCATTTAAAACTATGACCTGCTCAACATGATGTGTATGCTTGCAATGCCAACAAACTCATGCAACAGCATACTATAAAATACATGTAAGGCAGCACGGCAAAACAATAACAGCATACGGCACCATCAAACAGCTCAGGCATCATCACAAAATACACGGCTCAGCAGTTCAGCACACACACGTATATTCTCATGTCTATCTCAAAGTTGTAAATACAAGCTCAGATTCATACCTTAACTTAGCAACAAATACCTCAACATCGCACGAGAAGAACAGAACACCAACAGCTCACTCTATACGTCTACTGCTCCTCCAACTATCTGGGAGAACTCGATAGAGACCCTCGAACAACCACAAAGTTACAACCTGCTCCAAACGACATCAGCTCGGGGACAAACTACGACAAAAACACAATTGGGAGCTATCAGCTCAGCCCAGCTCTAAACCTACACCCCCAAACATGATAACTGGCTCTAAACAAAGTGCGGAACAAGAACTAGCACTTACCCGAAGGCGCTACCGGAACTGAAGAACCAACTGGCCGAGAATTCACAAAAGGTTAAAACGACTCGACTACGTTGTGCTTACTCTTAAAATAAATACCAAAGGAGTTTTGTATTAGACTACCTGTCTTCTTTTAGCACTTACCCGAAGGCGCTACCGGAACTGAAGAACCAACTGGCCAGAATTCACAAAAGGTTAAAACGACTCGACTACGTTGTGCTTACTCTTAAAATAATACCAAAGGAGTTTTGTATTAGACTACCTGTCTTCTTTTAGTAGGATCCCCAAGTTTTTGGAATGCTCCAAACTCTACTTGAGTATCCAAATCTGGGTCAATATCAGCAAAAACATCTCTGAACAAGGTTCTAGAACCATGCCAAAAGTGTCCGAAGAAGAAGAGCAAAGCAAACGAAGCATGCCCAAAAGTAAACCACCCACTTGGACTGCTAAGGAAAACACCATCTGATTGAAAAGTTTCACGATCTAATTCAAAAATTTCACCCAATGGAGCACATCTAGAATCTTTTTTACAGTATCAGGGTCACTGTAACTGATTCCACTGGGCCAACCCATGGCTCCAGAAGTGGTATAGAAAGGACAGTCTTGAAGAGAGGAACTCAACTCTACCAGCCTTGCTTCAAGCTGAGACGTCTACCGTCGGTAATAGGAGAAAATAGGGTTCGGTGAACAGTAAGGGTTTCTCTATAGGGTAAGGTACGCTCTCTCGAGAGAAAATATCTCTAAGTGTTGGAAGTGAATGACGTGCACACGGTCAAAGTAAATATATATACTTAAATCCCATGATCTGATCTACAGTGCCACCAACCAGCTCAGGTCCAAGCTGACCTAGCTCAGGCATGCAGCAGCACGCTGCCTCACTCAGCTGGCATGAACAATAGCTCACGCTCGTTACTCAGATCATGCTCACACTATTTACACTTCCAGGACAGATTACACTCACTGTCCAGCTCATGCTCAAACAGTTTGCACTCAATAGCTCTCGTGCTCAGAGATCAACTCACACACTCAACATCTCTCGTGCACGCATATCGTGCTCCATCCAGCTCAGAAGTGCTAAACCAGCTCATACCCAATCTGACAGCATGAAACAGCTCACAACGTGCACAACAACATCAGCTCACAGCACAAGCCAGATCACGCACTATCCGGATTAAGCGTACTGAACAAACCTTGCTAAAGCTGACGACCACAACCAACTCTTGCCAAAGCTGAAACCACAAACAGCTCACGTCCGATCTGAACTACGAACATCTCTCACCTAAGCTGAAGACAGCAAACAGGATTGACCTAAGCTGAAGACCACGAACGGCACTGGCCTACACAAGAAGCTACTACCAGTTTACGCCTAATACCACTAAACGACGCCGCACAACACACGATATGAACATTTAGCTCAGGGCACCCAAAACACCCCTAAGCTGAATCCAGCGAAGACTCCAGTTCTCACCCGCTATGCTACACAGCGCCTCCAGAGCTGCTAACCCCTTAGCTATTTCCACAAAAATAGCTCGCGACAAAACCAGCCTAACACCCAACTATGCCATTTAGCTTAGAGCCATTCCTCATAGATCAGCTTATACTCCAACTCTTAACAGCTTATGCTTTTACAGCAAATCCCCAAGCTGATCGCAACTATGATGTTATCTCCAAAATACCTTATGACTGGAAGACTTGTTCCAGGCTCAATGAAGCATGACAGCTCGGAGATGTTCCACATACAGATCAGCTCGCGCCGCACAAAGCATAACATCTCGAACCTGATCTGTCGCAGATCAGCTTGCACCTGATCTGGTCTACGCTAAAACCCGATTAATTACCTTATTAATCCATTAACTATTCAGAACTCATAGGCACCAACTCCGATTATCACGGCACACTCCGACCAGCTTGGCACATTATTAAGCTCGACCAGCTTGGCACTCAAAAGCCCGACCAGCTCGGTACTATAGAGCCCATCTTGTTGGCATCAAGTCTAACCAGCTCGACACACTATAGAGCCCGATCATCTTGGCATCAAAAGCCCAAGTCTTGTTGACACCAAGTCCGACCAGCTCGGCACTCTATAAATCCCGATCAACTCCGCACTGTATTAAGACCAATAAGCTCAGCACTCTGTAAAGCCCGATTATCTTGGCACTCTATTAAGCCTGATAAGCTCAGCTGAAGCTCGACCAGCTCGCCACCATAAAGCTCAACTCTTGTTGGCACCAAGTCTAACCAGCTCGGCACCTATAAAGCCCGATCAGCTCGGCACTCTATTAAGAATGATCGTCTTGGGACTCTAAAGCCCGATCATCTCGGTACTCTAAATCCCGACTAGATTGGAACCATAAAGCCCAACTCTTGTTGGCAAAAATCCGACCAGCTTGGCACTCTATAAAGGCCGATCAGCTCAGAACTCTCTTAAGCCCGAATAGTTCGGCACTATATTAAGCCTTATCTACTCGGCACTCAACCCCAATTCTTATTGGTGAACACCTTGAGTAGACCAACGTACTCTAACTCTTTGGAATTTCCTTTCCAAAGGGATACTCACTAGAGCTAGTTTAGAGCTCTGCTCGGTCATCTTTTTCCCACACGAGTAAATCTACACTTATACATTTTGAATCCAGCTCAAGGTTCTGCTCAAAAATTGCTTTGTCTTCACTGTAAGTTTTGTTTATTAGGTCTGAGCTAGTTCAAAGTGTTACTCAGGCATTGTCATAACTCAAGGCTCTTTCAGATTATTATTATGCTTTGGATTATGTCTTAGTTATGGTGCTCGAGTTTGCCAAAAAATTATGAGCTAGAAAGATTAATTACATTCAAATCCATTCCAAAAGAAAAATAGGAAAACATCTTAAACACTAGGACGGTAGGGGGATCTTGGGGATGAGCTGAGGCCTCAGTCCTCGAGGAGTCCGCTGCAGCCACATCGTCTTCATCAGACATATCTTCCAGTGCTTGCACAACATCGAGTAAGGAGGCTGAATGCTCAACTTACGAGTAGCCATTGGCCTTGAACTAGGCTAGGCAGTGAATGAAAAATGGGCAGGAAAAGCTACCTATTTATAGAGGTTCTGGATCCCACACAACCGTCTGGTATTCTTCACGATGAACGGCTCTGATCACCTCGATAAGTTCAACCGTTTCATCGGATACCGAGCATTGGTCCATCTGGATCGTACGATTTTACTTAAGCAACAGTTGAGAGATGAATTTATACTGATCATGGTTTTCCTCAACTCAGGTCCTGATCAAAACTCCAAATGGTCCTATTCAATTCCTCATATAGGACCCATTGGGCGTATACTCTTTATACATCACAACTCACCTCGGGACCCGATGAAAGACAACCATGGTTCCGAACTTCAAGTTGTCGAGGTGGGATGCCCGAGGATGAATACGGTCTTTGTGAGGATCGTAAGTATCCAAGGTAATTAGTGGCTTAATCAGTGTAGATTAGTGGTTAATACGTCAAGATCATTCAGCTTATAGAGTTATCGGTTGAGATGGATTAGCTCAGATGCAAGTTGATCATGTGTTCCATGCTAAGCTGATGGTGAAAGCTGTTTTGGGTTTCAGTTTAGGCCAGCACGAGTGCGAGCTAATCGGGTGGTCTGTGCTGATCTTAGGAGTGTAAGCTGAAGAGTTTTGTGGAGAACTAACTCAGTTCGAAGTTCACTGGACGTGAATGAGAGTTTTAGCTTAGAAGCTTGCTGGTGTGGTTTTATGAGCTGGTCCAAAGTATCGTGATGTGAGCTGATGGGTTTTACTAGATCGGGTGCAAGCTGATAGGTAAGTATTGTGTTATGTTTGGTGGTGCTGAGTATGTGAGCTGAGCCTTTGCTGATGCAGTGTGAAACGAACCAAGACTCTATAAATTTTTTTTTAAAACATGTGCGGAACCCCTCTAATTAATTGAAAAGATAATTAAAACTCATAACTTGGCTTTAATGATTAAAGATTTTCGAAATCAAGGCCTCCTCATATTTTAAAACACCTTAAAACTCAATATAACAGCCCGTATAGGCGAAAAACGGGTTCCCCTCCAAAATAATCATAAAAACTCTAATTTTCAGAAATTGTTGCTTAAAATAAAATAATTTCATCCTTAAAAATCCAATAACTTAAAACTCTCAAATTATTTTCATTCCGGTCGACCATACTCTCGTCCACGCATCCGTAACTCAAATAGGCTGAAAAACAAGACATGCATATCATGCAGCATAAAATAATAAATAAATCATATAAAATGACATGTAATCATCTAAAATTATATCCCCCTAGTCATGCACTCATTTCTACGTAGTCAGGAATATCTAGGCGTTACACAGTGTGAGTGGGTCTAGTGTAGCAGTCTGAGCTGATAGCAATTCAGGAAGTATAGGTTAGCAAGGAGCAACAGACGTGAGCTGATCTGAGATCGCGAGCTGAGGTTATCATCGTGAGCTGAGTTGACCATCGCGAGCTGCTCCAAGTATGTGCGCGGAGATTTGAGTGTATCACGAATTGTTTTGGTTGCCGTAAGTTGGATAGATCATCGCAAGCTGACCTGAGTGATGTGTACTGGATAGAGTACCCTAACCTGAGCTGTTGAGGTTCGTGCTTATCCAAGTAGCACGTACGGTTCGGAGACCGTAAGCTAAGTTGAATTCTCTGTGCTGGTCTGAGCGTGCAACCTGATTTGGATAGTGAGAGCTGAGCTCATATCACTTTGAGTAGAAGGGTGTAAACTGAATTAAGCTTTGGGAGTTACGCAGTGTTCTGAGCTGAGTAGTGAGATCAGGGACATGATGATGTGTTGTTTGGTTAAATCAGATAGGGTGAAAGCTAATGGCGAGAACAGTTATGGTGAAAACTGTTGGTGACATTCGTATCGGGTGAGACCTATTGGAGTGCATGAGCTGACCAGTATGTGATCCGATACCATTGTACGTGACGTGAGCTATTTTTTCTGGTCAGATTTGGTGTGAGCTGATCTTATTCTCCTGTGTTGGAGGGCGTGCGATCAGTGTGCACGAGATCTGAGTGTGTAAAGAGCTGTTAGCGCTCTAGAGCTGACCTGTGTTTATGAGCGATCTGGTCGATACGTGATCTAAGTAAGTGCGATCTGAGGCTACTGTGCATGAGGCACAATTCGATCTGTTAGCTCCAAGGAGCTGGGTATTGCATGAGCTGAAAGGAGTGCGTGATGTAGCGATTGGACTTTTCTTAAACTAAATTAAGAACTTTGGGTTTCACATTGATAAGAAACAAAAATTTTGATCTTGTTTACAATTACAGTTCGCTACTAATTTCTGGGCTAAAATGCAATTAACGCAAATCACATGCGATATCTAAAAAAACAGATCTGAACAATTACAAAGGCGTGGAACTAAAACATATCTGGTCTTTGAATTAATGAAACTAGATAATTCATTAAGAAATAATTCTGGTACAGATTTCAACAAAATAAAGAAACTCGAAATCTGTCATAATACAAAACTATAACTAAATTTTTTGTACATCAAAATTTGAAACTGAATAAGAACAAACACGGAGACAGATGTCCACGATAAACACATCTTTCCGATCAGCTCATCACCAACCCGCTCCTACTGCTCATTACCTGCACTCAATGAAAACTAGTGAGCGTAGGAGCTCAGCAGGTAAAAATGTGGAATATTGAAAACACATAAAACATGCAAACGATATCTGTTACTTTACTGGAATCTGAATCTGAATAGCTTAAGAATAAATAAGCTAAATAACATGAACTCTGAAATCTATATGGAATGAAAGCATAAACATATACGTTCTAAAATCATTTTCTTTAAGCTTGGTGATTAAAATCACACTGAGCTCTATTCTTTCTTTTCTGGTAATTATGGCTAGATACATGTACATATGGCCTGTCATTTGATCAAACTCTGTATCTGAATCAGAGAGCCGGGTACAAAACGCATCTATCACATATAAAGAGTATACAGTCCGTAGACCATATCTCAGTCCCTTACGTAGTTGAAAGGGACACATTGGTTCGTCAGCCAGCATCCTCACCCTCTCCTGTGACCGTCTCTTGTCTAGCCATAATCTATTGATGGATCTGGATAACAGATCCAGATCTGAGTTTTGAATTACACAAAACCTGTTATTGTGTTTCTAACATTTCTACTAAGTGTGCAGATGTTAGCTGGAAATACAACAAGAGAATTTGAATCAGATACCATAGCAGAACAAGAGCTGAAAATAGTAAAACGCGATTTCGGAGGCCTAAATGAAGGAATTTGGATGAAAAGCATCTTAGGTCATCAAACAAAGTTTGATGAGTTGTGCTTATTGGATCGTTCCGGAGGGAGTGGCACTGGTCTTATGCGTAAATATGCAAGTTGGTTCAGATGGATCAGCTGGAGCAACTGAACCAGCTGGTGCGCAAAGATGGATCAGCTGGAGAAAAGATAAAGATCACAGCTGGTTTGGTTTATCACTTAGACGGCAGCTGGATTAGCAATGGAGACGTCCAAAGTTGAGTCAGTTGTTCGTAATTAGGCGGAGGCCAAATTAGACCAGCAGCTATGATATTCGCAAAGGAGAAGATGGACCAGCTGGAGCAATAAGTTGAACCAGCTGGAACACTAAGAATCAGCTGGAACGCTACGGACCAGCTGTTGCGTTAAGATGAAGAAAGACCAGCTGGAGAACAAATCAGATGTTGATCAGCTGTTTCGACAAAGTTGTATCAGACGTAGCGCAAAGACGAAGATACAACAGCTGATGTGCAAAGACAAGTTGAACCAGCTGGAGCGCTAAAGGGAAAATGAATCAGCTGATGAAGAAGAAACAGACGTTGAAGCAGAGATGTTGATCAGTTGAGGCAATCAGCAGTAAACAGAAGATGTTGGGATAGCGGTGGCGGATCCGGATCCCGTCTCCCGGCGGCGCAGCGGAAGTTTAAAAATTTGGCACCGGGAAACGTTCAATACAATAAAATCATGCTATAAACCATTCATAGGATGATTAGTAGATTACCTTGCTGGCGACTTGTGCCTGGCTCCAACCGGAATTACAAGAAGACCGGCTCTTCACGGTAGCGGCTGTAGATTCGTCAATCAGGTCCACGACCGTAAGGGAGACTCCTTCGTCAGCCTGTACTAGAAGGCCTGACGAGATCAGCACGGACGGAAACTCCTCGAAAAGTTGGCGGAGCAACTCCGGCGAGGGACAGCGGCGGCGGCGTGGTGGCCGACGACGACGGCGGCTAGTGAGGAGAAGGAGGCGGTCGAATGGAATGCTCTAGGGTTTAGAGTAGTGTGGTAATCAATTCATTAAGCCCTAATCACATTAGTTTATATATTAAATATACTTGGGCTTGAACCGGCCCATTGGACTTGGGTCAGGCCCAAGTCCCTATATGAACATCCGGTTCGTTTAATTCATTACGGTTTCATCATAACTCCGATCGACGATCAGATCGGACCGATCGACTCAGTTTCCAAAACTGAATATTATGATGCACAATTTCGGACTGCCCATCGGATCATGGTAAGAGCGTCTAGCAACATCGCCCAATGATCCCCTAGATATCACTGATAGTGCCTGCAAGAACCAGTTGGTCGTGATTAGCGTACAGTACGGTCCTTTCAATCCATATATCCCGATCAGATCAACGACCATTGGTAAATCGAGAGTCGCTAAAGATCCGATAGCTATGCATACATCTTGGAGATCGAATAGTGACATCGCGAGTGTAACTAGGTAAACCCATTTACCAAAAAAACTTCTAGTACTCTGGCCAGAGATTTATACACTATCGTCTCCTCAGATAACATAGGATATCCACGCATGTCTGCGAGCGATGAATCCTCGACAACGATGCATCGACTCCTACATGCATCGGGGCCTCACCCAATCCCGCCGCCTAACGACCCCAAGTGAGTCGGCAAACGGGTCAAAGTGAGACGCCTATCATGTAGAGTCTCAATGACGTTTCGAGTCATGAGGACTAATCAGTACAACCAAGACCTTGGACTTATCCACTCGACAAATGGTAACCACTTGGAAAGTCCGAACGAGGGTAGTTCGATAGATCACCAGGTCACTATCTATCTGCATGTTCAGAACATCACAATGTTCCCTACCAATGAAATATGGTACTTTGCATCGCAGATACAGTCTCAAGCTCGGGCGGCCTTATCCTCATTTTGACGGCCCAATCGACTAGGAACGTGTTCAGAATACAGAGTGACTATTAGATGTATTTCATTATAGCCGTCATACCCACTATCACATCTAACATACACTATAGTGCATTCTAGGTCTTTACTCAACGCAATTGTTAATCAATATACAACACAATGAAAGTAAAGAATGCCATAAACAAATGCGAATATTATATATAAAGACTGTCATATACAAGAGTCAATAAACCCACACGCCACAGGTTGGCTAGTTGGGCATCTACTCTAACAATCTCCCACTTGCCCTAAAGCCAACTACTCATCAGACGCAGTCCCATTGTTTCGTGATGTTTTTCAAACAACGGTCCTGGCAAGGGCTTCGTAAGTGGATCAGCAACGTTGTCCGCAGAGGTGACTCTCTCAACTGCTATGTCACCTCTAGCCACAATATCCCGGATTATGTGGTATTTTCTCAGTATGTGTTTGGATCTTTGGTGAGACCTAGGATCCTTTGCTTGCGCAACAACACCCTTGTTGTCGCAGTACACCGGGACTGGACCAACTCCATTAGGAATGACGCCCAACTCTTGGACGAAATTCCTTATCCAAACCGCCTCCTTAGCAGCAGCTGATGCTGCGATGTACTCAGCCTCAGTGGTTGAATCCGCGATGGTGTCTTGCTTGGAACTCTTCCAAGAGACAGCACCACCATTGAGCATGAATACAAATCCAGAGGTTGACTTCGAATCATCCACGTCACACTGGAAGCTAGAATCAGTATAGCCTTCCAGTTTCAGTTCACCACCCTCATAGACCATGAACATATTCTTAGTCCTTCGTAAGTACTTAAGAATATCCTTCACAGCCTTCCAATGTAATTGGCTGGGTTTTCCTGGTAGCGGCTCGTGACACTCAGAGCATATGAGACATCCGGTCTAGTCGAGATCATGTCATACATAATACTACCTATTGTCGAGGCATATGGCACACGTGTCATACTCTCTATCTCCTCATCAGTCTTTGGACATATAGACTTAGATAAAGTGACCCCGTGGCACATAGGTAGGTGTCCAAAACACATCTATGTATCCTGCCTCCCTTATAGAGATAGATTAATATATAGGAGAGAAAACTCCATAAAAAACACTCATATTACCCCGAACCCTGCAGTACCCTGAAAAACCCTGGGGAGCCACAAAAAGATTTAACCCAGAGGAAATGTATGCCCCAAATCCCTAATGTATATGACCTATGAAAACCAAAACCAAAACCATAACCACAAACCAAAACATATATAATATAGAATTTTATAGATGGATACTGAGGAAGACCGGACCCCTTTTTTTTGATTGCTTTTCCTTTTTCACTACTACTTTCACTGTAAGCGGTGAACTTCATGCTTCAGCTTGCTTAGCGCTTTGCTCGAGAAAAAGGGATGTTGCACTGGACGCTCCATATACAAGATCCTTGTAAGGTGTTCATAGTGGTACTCTCTTGGACTCTTCCATAGAGAACCTCCTAAGTATGGTATCGATGTAGGTGGCCTGGGTGAGTCCGAGCATCCGTTTCGATCTATCCCGATAGATCTGTATTCCAAGAATATAGGATGCTTCACCCATGTCCTTCATCGAAAATCTACTAGACAACCAGACTTTAGTTGACTGCAGCATTCCTACATCATTCCCAATGAGTAGAATGTCATCAACATAAAGTACAAGGAATGTCACAGCGCTTTTAACTACCTTCTTATATACACATGGCTCCTCGGGATTCTTGATGAAACCAAATTCCTTAATTGTTTCATCGAATCTCAGGTTCCAA
>KV002537.1:12556-27530 GCA_001598015.1 Dorcoceras hygrometricum
GTTTTGGCTCGATAGGGTTATCTTTTTGGGTCACGTGATTTCAGCACAAGGGGTTTCGGTGGATCCTAGCAAGGTCGAAGCAGTTCTGAACTGGGAGAGACCTCGAAATGTTTCAGAGATCCGCAGTTTCTTGGGATTGGCCGGCTATTATAGGCGTTTCATTGAGAAGTTTTCTTCGATAGCCAGGCCTATGACGCAGTTGACTCAGAAAGATAAGAGATTTGTTTGGACTGATGAGTGCGAGTACAGTTTTCAGACGCTGAAGGTGAAGTTGACTACTGCTCCTGTTTTGGCCCTACCGTCTGGCTCCGGAGGATTTGTTGTGTGCTCTGATGCTTCTCTGAGTGGATTAGGGTGTGTTTTGATGTAGAACGGGTACGTGATTGCGTATGCGTCTCGACAGTTGAAGCCTCACGAGACGAGGTACCCGGTTCATGATTTGGAGTTGGCTGCGATAGTGTTTGCCTTGAAGATTTGGCGGCATTATCTCTATGGTGAAGAATTTGTGGTGTACACCGACCACAAGAGCCTGAAATATATCTTCACGCAGTCGGATTTGAACATGAGGCAGCGACGCTGGATGGAATTGCTTAAGGATTTCGATTGTGAGATTCAGTATCAGCTTGGGCGTGTGAACTTAGTAGCCGACGCTTTGAGCAGAAATACCCAGCCTGATATGTTAGCATCCTTGAGTATTTCGAAAGTTCATGAGGAGTTGAGTACTTCTGGTTGGCGATTCCAGCCGGGTGATCAATATTTCTTTGTTTCTTCTCTTCAGGTGGAACCGCAGATTGTGATGAACATCAGGGAGGCTCAGAGGACCGACCCCTATATTCATGAGTTGAGGATTAAGGCGCAGTCAGGTCAGTCTGATGATTTCTCTGTTGCTTCTGATGGATGTTTGAGGTTCAGAGGGAGATTAGTAGTTCCGAATCTGATTGATTTGAAGGAGACCCTCATGAATGATGCACATTGTAGTCGGTACAGTGTGAATCCAGGCGAGCGAAAGATGTACCATGCCTTGAAGTCTCACTACTGGTGGGCAGGTATGAAGAGCGACATTTCTGCTTTTGTTGCTAGATGTCTGAATTGCCAGCAGGTCAAGGCTGAGAGAATGAGACCTGGTGGATTGCTCCAGAGTTTAGAGGTGCCCCAATGGAATTGGGAGCACATCGCCATGGATTTCGTGACTCATCTACCTCGATCGAGTAGGGGATGCGATGCGATCTGGGTTGTGATTGATAGACTCTCGAAGTCAGCCCATTTCATACCCTATGATGTGAGGTGTTCGATGAAAAAGATGGCGAAATTGTACATCGACCATGTGGTTAGATTGCATGGAGTTTCGGTTTCGATAGTGTCCGACAGAGATCCGAGGTTCACTTCTCGCTTTTGGAAGAGTCTGCAAGCAGCAATGGGTTCGAGATTGGCGATGAGCACAGCCTATCACCCACAGACAGACAGACAGTCTGAGCGGACTATCCAGACCTTAGAGGATATGCTGCGAGCAGTAGTGATGGATTTCAGCGGTGGCTGGCAGGATTCGCTTTCCTTGGTAGAGTTTTCGTATAACAACAGCTACCAAGTCACTATCGGAATGGCTCCGTTTGAGGCGTTGTATGGTCGAACGTGCAGATCCCCGATTTGTTGGGAAGAAGTTGCGAGCGACAACTTTCTACACCGGAGTTTGTTCAGCACATGAAGGATCAAATTGACTTGATTCGGAGTAGAATGAAAGCTGCCCAAGACCGTTTCTCTAGCTATGCTAATAGAAGACGTCGACCGTTAGAGTTTGAGGTTGGCGATCGTGTGTTTCTCAAGATTTCTCCTTTCAAGAGCGTAATGAGATTCAGATTTAAAGGCAAATTGGCTCCCAGATTCGTTGGTCCCTTTGAGATTATCGTAGCAGATTGGACAATTGGCTTATAGACTGAGGCTGCCCGAGGAGTTAGCTGTGATGCATGACGTGTTTCATGTGTCAATGTTGAGAAAATATGAGCCGGATCCAGCGACCTGGGAAGTTGAGGAGAAGATGAGACAAGATTGGCCTCATCTGTTTGAGCACTAATCGTGCAACATTTCCAGGTAAATTTCTGGTTTTAGCTTCGAATTTGAGTAGCTGCTGGTGTTGATTTGCATGATTGATTGTTTTTCTTCCCTGAGTTTGCCTTTGATTCGAGGACGAAATCCCTTAAGGTGGGGAGAATGTGAGGATTGTGGAATTAGATTGTGATTAATTGAGTTGAATTTGGGATTAATCACGTGTATTTAGAGGATTATTTGAAAGAAATATGGTTCCTGCTGATTCTTCAGTCGCAGCGCTAGTGTAGGAAACGAGAAATATCGAATTTGGTGAAGTCAACGCTGGTCAACGGTACTGTAGCTACCTGCTGGTATTTGCATCGGTAGGGTGACGTAGGCGTGACGCGTTGCATCTGCTGGTTTTAGTCGTTTCGAAGGGTTGCTGCTAGCCGATATTGCTTTTGGCGCGAGAATGATTGAGGAAGCGACACGTGTTGGTCAACGTTTTTGAGTGTTGACTAGGGGATTCAGCAGTTGTGTTAGATAGGAGTGACCAGCTGCTTAACGCTTGCGTGTGCCTTGCGTCATAGTGAGAAACCAGCAGCAGGAGTTTCCCATATGCAACTGCTGGTGTTGCATGCGTCGTCGTTTTGTGAAGCGTCTATTACGCACGTGGTAACCAGCTGCGAGAGTTTTCCTTGTGTACCTGCTGGTTTTGTAAGTGCGTCGACTGGATTTATTTGTGTAGGCGCGGCGACGTTGTTTGATTAAGTTAAAACGCTGCGTTTTGGATGTTGCAGCTGGAACCAGTCGTTGGTTGTTTTCAAGAGATCTGCTGCCTGCTGATTTAACGCTACGGCGTCGTTTTGATAAGTTGGAATGGTGTCGTTTTGGAGTGTTTTCTTGCGAATGCTTATTTGGTTACTTCTGCTGGTTTTTAACGAAGGGAAAGGAAGGTACCTGCTGGTCTTGTCGACTGATTTGATGATCAGCAGACGTTGGATTTGGGAGATTATAAATGGAAGTGTCGTTCGACACTTAGGATTATTTTGAGAACCAGACATTCCTTATCTCCTCTTTTCCAAACCCTCGAAATATCTACTGTTCACCGTCACTTTCAATCACCATTTCCCGTCGATTCCAGTCTCTGTTTTTGACGTTCTTGGTGGCGCTGGACTCCTTGAGACTTGCTCTTCCCATTGATACTAGTTTGGAAGCTAGGAGCAACGAGTTTAGAAAATCCCGAGGGCCCTGCTCATTCGTGAGTTGCTGGTTTCGTTGAGCAGATTCTGCCGTTGTTTCTTTTGAGCTTTTGGGTGAGTATTTCTTGTAGTTTGATCTCGGTTTTTAGAAGTTAATGCCTGCGTAGAAGTGTAGGATTGAAGTATACTTCTGGCCGTAGGATTAACGTGATTGTGTAGCAGAATTGAGCTAAGATATTGAGTACCTGTAACGGATTTCAGAATTTGTGGGAAGTCCCTGCTGCGTGGATTGAACCAGGAGAAATCTGTTAGGTAATTTGAGGAAGAAAGGTACGATTGAGCAGCACTTTCAGCTTGAGCATGAACATGACTGAATCGATGTTGTTGAATTTGTGGTGTTGCTGTTATGTGTTTACGTGGAACAGTTGTTGAATTGATTGAACTTGATATTCTGTTTTCACGTATTGTGATTTTTATGCATTGAGCATTGATATTGATTGGCATACATGCATACATATTGGGCCTTGACAGATTTGATTGATGACCCAAGCCACGTTGGAGCTGATCAACAGATGTGTTGTGCACCAGTCCAACGCTATCATCGGAGCGGTGACTACTGGATATGAGTGTCTACCGCCGAGCTGTGATGGGCTGACGGGCCCCGATGATCATGGACCGATGATTTCCCGGTTGATAGACCGTGGTATTGAGGCGACTTGTTATGTTTTTCCGGTTGATAGACTGGCCTAGTTGAGCGATTTCCTTTGACAGCCACATGCATTTCATAGCATTGATTGTTAGCATCTTGCATGCGTAGCTGTTTGATAGCTCTTCGTACTGAGGCTTGACCTCGTACTTGTTTCCTGCTTTTGTTTGTTTGGGTCTGTGTTGCCCACTTGCACGAAATACAGGTAACCAAGCTGGACAGAGTGGAGATTCAGCTGGTAGATCCCCGCATCCTTGAGTCCCAGTTATATATAAGTATGATATGTATTGAGCCGGGGATGCCCCGTGTTATCATGTATTGGGGATTTGTATTTGATTGGAGATATGTTGTTACCTGTTGTGTTTGAGTTTGAGTCAACTCATATTTTAATTATCGCTATTTTGAATATATGAATTGAGTTCAGGCCCATTGTATTTCGAAAAATTTTTAAGCTTTGATTTTAAGCTTCCGTGTTTATGCACTTATTATGTCTTAATTGTTAGTAATTAGCACGGGGCCTGACAATGAAGGACATGGGTGAAGCATCCTATATTCTTGGAATACAGATCTATCGGGATAGATCGAAACGGATGCTCGGACTCACCCAGGCCACCTACATCGATACCAAACTTAAGAGGTTCTCTATGGAAGAGTCCAAGAGAGGACACCTACCTATGTGCCACGGGGTCACTCTATCTAAGTCTATGTGTCCGAAGACTAATGAGGAGATAGAGAGTATGACATGTGTGCCATATGCCTCGGCAATAGGTAGTATTATGTATGGCATGATCTCGACTAGACCAGATGTCGCATATGCTATGAGTGTCACGAGCCGCTACCAGGCCAACCTCGGCCAATTACATTGGAAGGCTGTGAAGGATATTCTTAAGTACTTACGAAGGGCTAAGAATATGTTCATGGTCTATGGGGGTGGTGAACTAAAACTGGAAGGCTACACTGATTCTAGCTTCCAGTGTGATGTGGATGATTCGAAGTCAACCTCTGGATTTGTATTCATGCTCAATGGTGGTGCTGTCTCTTGGAAGAGTTCCAAGCAAGACACCATCGCGGATTCAACCACTGAGGCTGAGTACATCGCAGCATCAGCTGCTGCTAAGGAGGCGGTTTGGATAAGGAATTTCGTCCAAGAGTTGGGCGTCATTCCTAATGGAGTTGGTCCAATACCGGTGTACTGCGACAACACGGGTGCCGTTGCGCAAGCAAAGGAGCCTAGGTCTCACCAAAGATCCAAACATATACTGAGGAAATACCACATAATCCGGGATATTGTGGCTATAGGTGACATAGCAGTTGAGAGAGTCGCCTCTGCGGACAACGTTGCTGATCCACTTACGAAGCCCTTTCCAGGACCGTTGTTTGAAAAATATCACGAAACAATGGGACTGCGTCTGATTAGTAGTTGGCTTTAGGGAAAGTGGGAGATTGTTAGAGTAGATGCCCAACTAGCCAACTTGTGGTGTGTGGGTTCATAGACTCTTGTATGAAACGATCTTTATATATGATATTCGCATTTGTTTATGGCATTCTTTACTTTCATTGTGTTGTATGATGATTAACAATTGCGTTGAGTAAAGACCTAGAATGCACTATAGTGTTTGTTAGATGTGATAGCGGGTATGACGGCTATCATGAAACACATCTAATAGTCACTGTGTATTCTGAATTAGTTTCTAGTCGATTGGGCCGTCAAAATGAGGATAAGGCCGCCCGAGCTCGAGACTAGTATCTCCGATGCGAAGTACCATGTTTCATTGGTAGGGAACATTGTGATGTTCTGAGCATGCAGATAGATAGTGACATGGTGATCTATCGAACTACCCTCGTTCGGACTTTCCAAGTGGTTACCATTTGTCGAGTGGACAAGTCCGAGGTCTTGGTTGTACTGATTAGTCCTCACGACTCAAAACGTCATTGAGACTCTACATGATAGGCGTCTCACTTTGACCCGTTTGCCGACTCACTTGGGGTCATCAGGCGGCGGGATTTGGTGAGACCCCGATGCATGTAGGAGTCGATGCATCGTTGTCGAGGATTCACCGCTCGCAGACATGCGTGGATATCCTATGCTAACTGAGGGGATAATAGTGTATAAATCTCTGGCCAGAGTACTAGAAGTGTTTTAGGTAAATGGGTTTACCTAGTTACACTCACGATGTCACTATTCGATCTCCAAGATGTATGCATGGCTATCGGATCTTTAGCGAGTCTCGATTTACCAATGGTCGTTGATCTGATCGGGATATATGGATTGAAAAGACCGTACTGTACGCTAACCACGACCAACTGGTTCTTGCAGGCACTATCAGTGATACCTAGGGGATCATGGGGCGATGTTGCTAGACGCTCTTACCATGATCCGATGGGCAAGTCCGGAATTGTGATTCCGGAGCCACAATGGTAATGGGCCCACGGCTAGCTGTATCCCTGAACCATTGAGGGTCACACAAGTACTAGATTCGAGATTCCCGCACGGATACTGAGCTCAATGTGTTGAGCATGGGAAGAGGATTTTGGGGAGTGCGACTTCCTAAAAGTCAACAGGGGTCAAATCGTGATTTCCCGCTGTTGAGGGGCAAAACGGTCATTTTGCACTGGGGTTCTGAAAAATGATTTTTCAGATCATAGTATTCAGTTTTGGAAACTGAGTCGATCGGTCCGATCTGATCGGCGATCGGAGTTACGATGAAGTCACGGTGATAGGGATGAACCGAATGTTCATACGTTGGTCCCAGGCCCGTTGGGCCGGTCCAAGTTTATCACTAGTCTACTTAATGTAGACTTGGAGGCTTTAATCAAAAGACTTGACACACAAAACCCTAACCCTAGCTCCTAAGCTTTGGCCGCCCCACCTCTCCTCCAACCTCACGCCGCCGGCCGCCGCCGCCGCCCCTCGCCGGAATTTGTTCCGGCCAATCTTTCGGGGAGTATCCATCCGTGCTGATCTCGTCAGGCCTTCTACTACAGGCTGACGAAGGAGTCTCCCTTCCGGTCGTGGACCTGATTGACGTAATCTACCGCCGCCTACCGTGAAGTGCCGGTTTCCTCGTGAAACTGGTCGGAGCCAGGCGCCAAGACGCCAGCAAGGTAACACCTCGAGAAACACCCTATGAATGGTTCATATTGTGTTTTTATTGAATTGTATTGAACGTTTCCCGGCCTAATTTTATTCTTCCGCTGCCTCGCCGGGAGACGGGATCCGGATCCGCCACGGTTCCCCAACATGCACATATATGGAAATAATATTTGCATCCCTGACAAAACGCAATTTACCATGAAGTGGAGCAGGATTGACGGCGTACTACTGTCAGAAATTCAAAAAGGATTTGTTGCCTTATCTGGATTCATCGACCGTTGAACGAAGAGTATAAATAGCAGATATTTTGAATTGAAGAACACAACTCTCACCATTGCTATTACTGAAACGCTGTCAAAATACTCCCAAAGCTATTTACTTGTTGAAACATTCAAAAGCTCACAAGACTCGAAGAACAATACTGTTGTTTTTCATTTATACACCTTCGAGTCATTCTCTGGTTCATCATGTTAGATCGAGTTTCTTTGTATTAGAAACCAGAGAATATTTACAGTACTCATCGAATTGTATTCATTGTTAAACCAATTGAGTCAGTAACAAACGGGCCTCTCAAAAAGCCGTTTGAAAATTTACAAGTGTTGTAAACCAGCAGCTGCGTCTGCGTGGAGTGTTGTGAAGTACTAGGAGTTCTCATAGCTGCTGGCTGTGGGATCGGGTGTTTGTAGAAGGCCTACTTTCATCAAATCTTCTAGTGATACCTTCCGAGGAGGAAGAAGGGGATACGTAGGACATTGAAGTCCGAACTTCCAGAAACAAATTCCTGACTCTATCTTTGACATACAGCATTTATTTATTATTGCTTGTTATTCACTGTTCACAAGTTAATTGGCCTTTTTTCGCACAAATATTGTTGGCCGAGAAGCTTGCATTAAATTGAGATACCAAAACATTTTAAAAGATTTCAAAAATCCAAAGGAGTTCATTCAACCTCCCCCCCCCCTTCTGAACTCCTGTTTACTTAGTGATCCTATTTCTGGGACCATCACGTATGTACTGTTCTTCTTCTGTTTCATGATTTCTTGCCTGAGTTATGTTCGATTTCAGCAATTGATCAATGTTCTGCTGATTTAAAATTTGCATAATGTTCGGGTTCACAGTTAGTTTTCGTTTGAAACTCAAATTTGTGTTTTTGAAGTTGATGATGAGGATGTTGGCTTTAAACGATGAGCATTTCAGATTCTAGTTGAAAAGATGAAGGTTCTTCTCCTAGTGAATGGTAATGTCTGGACTTGTTAAATTAGATGCCCAACTAGCCAACTTGTGGCGTGTGGGTTCTTATTGACTCTTTGTATAACAATCTTTATTTATGAAATTCGTATTCTTTTATGGCATTCTTTATCTTCATTATTTTATAATGTTAACAATTGTGTTGGATAAAGACCTAGAATGCACCATAGTGTATGTTAGATTTGATAGTGGATATGATGGCTATCATGAAACACATCTAATAGTCACTGTGTATTCTAAACTCGTTTCTAGTCGATTGGGCCGTCAAAATGAGGATAAGACCGCCCGAGATTGAGACTAGCATCTGCGATGTGAAGTACCACGTTTCATTGGTAGGGAACATTGTGATGTTCTGAGCATGCAGATGGATAGTGACCTGGTGATCTATCGAACTACCCTCATTCGGACATTCCAAGTGGTTACCATTTGTCGAGTGGATAAGTCCGAGGTCTTGGTTGTACAGATTAGCCCTCACTACTCGAAACGTCATTGAGACTCTACGTGATAGGTGCTTCACTTTGACCCGTTTACCGACTCAGTTGGGGTCATCAGGTGGCGGGATTGGGTGAGGTCCCGATGCACGTAGCAGTCGATGCTTCGTTGTCGAGGATTAACCGCTCCCCTTTGTGCATGGATATCCTATGCTATCTGAGGAGATAATAGTGTGATAAATCTCTGGCCAGAGTACTAGATGTGTTTTAGTTAAATGGGTTTACCTAGTAACACAAGCGATGTCACTATTTGATCTCCAAGATGTATGCATGGTTATTGGATCTCTAGCGACTCTCGATTTACCAATGGTCGTTGATCTGATCGGGATATATGTGTTGAAAGGACCGTACTGTATGCTAACCATGACCGACTAGTTCTTGCAGGCACTATCAGTGATACCTAGGGGATCATGGGGCGATGTTGCTAGGCGTTTTACCATGATCCGATGGGTCAGTCCGAAAATGTATTTTCGGAGTCGCAATTGTTGTGGGCCCATGGCTAGCTGTATCCCTGAACCATTGAGGGTCACACAAGTACTGGTTTCTCGATTCCCGCACGGAAATTAAGCTCAATTTGTTGAGCATAGGAGTTGGAAGGATGGAAGTGTGACTTCCTAAAAGTCAACAAGGGTCAAAATGCAATTTCCCTAAAGTTTGGGCTAGTTTGACTATCCTTGAAACTTGGAGGGGCTAAATTGCAATTTTGGACTAGGTGGTCTGAAAAATTGTTTTCGCATCATAATACTCAGTTTTGTAAACTGTGTAGATCGGTCCGATCTGATCGTCGATCGGGATTATGATGGAGTCGCGGTGACGCAGTTGAACCGAATGTTCATACGGGACTGAGCCTGACCCAGGCCCATTGGGCCGGTTCAAGCCCATAACAAGTCTATATATATGTGTGCCCTAGGGTTTGCATAAAATATTATCACAACCCTAGATTGCTAGCCGCCTCCCTCCTCTCCCACACTCCTCAGCCGCCGCCCCTCTCGCCCGTCGCCGCCCGTCGCGACGCGCAACCGTCGTGCGCCGTCCGTTGTCGTCGCCGTCGGACTTGTTCCGACCGTCTCGACGAGGAGATTCCATCTGTGAAAGATTCATCACGTTTTCTAGTGCAGACTTACGAAGGGATCGTGATTTCAGTCGTGGACCGGATTCGGAGAACGACAACCGCCAACCGTTGAAGTGCTAATTTCCTCGTGAAATTGGTTGGAGCCAGGCGCCTAGACGCCAGCAAGGTACCAAAACTAAACACCCTATGGATGTTTATTGTTGATTTATGTTATGTATTGACTGTTTCCGGTGCAAATTTTTAAATCTTCCGCTGTGCCCCGGGAACGGGATCCGGATCCGCGCTGCGCCAACAGGAGTTGATGCCATGTAATCGGTGATGCTGGTTAAATCGGGACTTGCTTCTGGTTTGATAGGCAGCACTGGTAGTGTTGGAAGTCGTTCAGATGTTACAGCACTAGTTCCTTAGTCAGACTTCTGTTTCTTATGTTAACAATTAAATTCTAGGTAACATCTGAATTTCCTATAGCGATAGCGTTCCCAGAGTCGCAGCTGTTTTACCTATTTCTGCATTGACAGTTGAGTTCCCTGTAGACATCTGCTGTCGTTTAACTGTTACTTTGTTGACATCTGAGTTGACCAACCCAATTTCGTAGACATCTGTTTACACCAACAGTACTTTCACTTAGCCACATCTGAAATTCCCGATAGCAACATCTGAAATACTTCATCCAGTTGCGTTGACATCTGAGTTGACCGCAACATCTAACATTTCCTTTAGCAACATTTGTTTTCCGCTAACGATAGCTTTTCTACAGTAACATATGAATTTTTAATAGCGATAGCACCCCGAGTCACATCTGTTTGCAACATCTGAAATTTATCTCGTAACCATACATTGTTTCTTTCAGACGTTTGTTTTCTCAGTGTCGCAGCTGAATGCTCAGTGAAAATGTTTTATGGAAAATGAGTTTAAAAATAAATTGAACCCCGATGTTGAGTTCTGTTTTCAGCCAGATGTTGTTTAAAGGAAGAAAATGTTCACATTTTAAGATTTATGGCAAAGATAACAGACGGTCTATATTGGAAAGGTGCGCAGCTGTTCAGATTTCAGTTGCCCTTTCATATGGGAAGGGTGAGCAGCTGTCAAGTGAGTCGGTTGCCCCTTCATATTGGGCGAGTTTCGCCATATAGTAGCTGATATCAGTAGTCATTTGATCAAGTGCAATGGGACCTAAGGAGAGCTTCTAAGCCATAAGTCTAAAGAAAATAAATGTTGGGATCTGAGTTACTCCCATACCAGAGGTTACGAACAGCTATGTTTAAATGTCTTCCTTTAAACTATGTTATTGTATGTATTGCACCTGCCTGCATATTGTGCTCTTGTTATTCTCAGTTTTGCTTGATGAGCCCCTAGGCTCACTAGCATTCTTGGTGCAGGTGAGTCAGTTCCCGAGAAGACGGGAGGTGAGTCTGAATCGGTTGTGGCGTGTGGGTGTTTATCACAAAGGCCAGCGGTTCTGCGACGTTTGTTTTGTTGATTGTTGTTTTTAATCTTTTGTCACCTGTATTAAGATCCATTACAACAATGGTGAATTCAAATAGAGTTCCAGTAGTTGTAATTCGCAATTGCATTTTGTATCTCAAAGTCTGATATAGAAATCTGTTTTACTTCGTGGGGCCAACTATTCATTCTTTGATTTTAAGTTTTAAGCAAGGCAATACAGCTTGCTACAATTCATTTCAGCCCTTCAATTTTGTCTTTTATTTCTTTTTCTTCAAATCCGTGGCTCCCATGGGGTTTGGGCGTCACATACCTCGTCCCAGTGAAGAGGTGATCTACACTTTCACCCATAGAGGGATTCATAAAGGGCCATCTGAATAAAAGCTTGGTAGCTGTGTATGTAAATTCCACCAAGGGAAGCTTCAAATCCAAGCTTCCGGCAAAATCTATTATGCACACTCGAAGCAGATCTTCCAGTGTCTGGATCACTCGCTCAGATTGGCCATCAGTTTGGGGATGGAAAGTCGTGCTAAAGGCCAGTTTGGTCCCCATAGCTCAATGTAAGCTCTTCTAGAACGCAAAGGTGAACCGTGGGTCCCTATCTGATACAATGGAAACTAGAATTCCATGAAACCTCACTATTTCCTTGATATACAGCTCAGCATACTTAGCCAGATCGTAGGTTGTCTTCATGGTTAGAAAATGATCCGACTTGCTTAAGCGATCAACGTAGGTGCAATCATAGTCCTGTTGGCGCAGCGGCGGATCCGGATCCCGTTTCCCGGGGCGCAGCGGAAGTTTAAAATTTTGCACCAGGAATCGATCAATACATAACAATCAAAGCATTAAAACATACATAGGATGTTTTAAAGAAGATACCTTGCTGGCGTCTAGGCGCCTGGCTCCGACCAGTTTCATAGGGAAACTGGCACTTCAACGGTAGGCGGAGGTAGATCTCCTAATCCGGTCCACAACTGGAAACAGGACTCCTTCGTCAGTCTGCACTAGAAGAGCTGAAGAATTTTCCACGAACGGAATCTCCACGACAAAGTGATCCGAACAAGTCCGATCATGGCGGCACGGCGGCGGCCGAGAGAGGCGTGAATGAGAGGGGTGGGCGGCGCTTGGAGGCTAGGGTTTTGTGTTGTGTAGTGTGTCATACATCAACCCTAGGCCATGCATATGAAGACTAGTGATGGGCTTGGACCGGCCCAATGGGATTGGGTCAGGCCCAGGTCCATATGAACATTCGGTTCATTTCCATCACCGTGGCTTCATCATAACTCCGATCGACGATCTGATCAGACCGATCTACAAAGTTTCCAAAACTGAGTATTATGATGCGAAACCAATTTTTCAAACCACCTAGTCCAAAATTGCAGACCCTTCAACTTTGGGAAATCTCAATTTGACCCCTGTTGACTTTTAGGAAGTCGCACTCCCTAAATTCCTCCTCCTCTGCTCAACACATTGAGCTCAATTTCCGTGCGGGATTCGTGAATCCAGTACTTTTGTGACCCTCAATGGTTCAGGGATACAGCTAACCGTAAGCTCACAACCATTGTGACTCCGAAATCACAATTTCAGACTTACCCATCGGATCAAGGTAAAGCGCCTAGCAACATCGCCCCATGATCCCCTAGGTATCACTGATAGTGCCTGCAAGAACCAGTTGGTCATGGTTAGCGTACAGTACGGTCCTTTCAACATATATATCCCGATCAGATCAACGACCATTGGTACATCGAGAGTCGCTAGAGATCTAATAACTATGCATACATCTCGGAGATCAAATAGTGACATCATGTGTGTTACTAGGTAAACCCATTTACCTAAAACACATCTAGTACTCTGGCCAGAGATTTATCACACTATTATCTCCTCAGATATCATAGGATATCCACGCATAAAAACGAGCGGTGAATCCTCGAAAACGAAGCATCGACTCCTACATGCATCGGATCCTCACCCAATCCCGCCACCTAATGACCCCAACTGAGTCGGTAAACGGGTCAAATTGAGGCACCTATCATGTAGAGTCTCAATGACGTTTCGAGTAGTGAGGACTAATCAGTACAACCAAGACCTCGGACTTATCCACTCGACAAATGGTAACCACTTGGAAAGTCCGAACGAGGGTAGTTCGATAGATCACCATGTCACTATCCATCTGCATGCTCAGAACATCACAATGTTCCCTACCAATGAAACATGGTACTTCACATCGCAGATGCTAGTCTCAAGCTCGGGCGGCCTTATCCTCATTTTGACGGCCCAATCGACTAGGAACGAGTTCAATATACACAGTGACTATTAGATGTGTTTCATGATAGCCATCATATCCACTATCACATCTAACATACACTATGGTGCATTCTAGGTCTTTATCCAACGCAATTGTTAACATTATAACATAATGAAAATAAAGAATGCCATAAAAGAAATGCGTATTTCATAAATAAAGATCGTCATACATAAGAGTCAATAAAACCCACACGCCACAAGTTGGCTAGTTGGGCATCTACTCTAACAATCTCCCACTTGCCCTATAGCCAACTACTCATCAGACGCAGTCCCATTTTTTTTGTGATGTTTTTCAAACAACGTTCCTGGCAAGGGCTTCGTATGTGGATCACAATATTGTCTACAGAGGCGACTCTCTCGACTGCTATGTCAAGTTGGCTAGTTGGGCATCTACTCTAACAATCTCCCACTTGCCCTATAGCCAACTACTCATCAGACGCAGTCCCATTTTTTTGTGATGTTTTTCAAACAACGTTCCTGGCAAGGGCTTCGTATGTGGATCACAATATTGTCTACAGAGGCGACTCTCTCGACTGCTATGTCGCCTCTAGCCACAATATCCCGGATTATGTGGTATTTCCTCAGTATATGTTTGGATCTTTGGTGAGACCTAGGCTCCTTTGCTTGCGCAACGGCACTCGTGTTGTCACAGTACACCGGGACTGGACCAACTCCTTCAGGGATTACGCCCAACTCTTGGACGAAATTCCTTATCCAAACCGCCTCTTTAGCAGCAGCTGATGCTGCGATGTATTCAGCCTCAGTGGTTGAATCCGCGATGGTTTCTTGCTTGGAACTCTTCCAAGAGACAGCACCACCATTGGGCATGAATACAAATTCAGAGGTTGACTTCGAATCATCCACGTCACATTGGAAGCTAGAATCAGTGTAGCCTTCCAATTTTAGCTCACCACCCCCATAGACCATGAACATATTCTTAGTCCTTCGTAAGTATTTAAGAATATCTTTCACGACCTTCCAATGCATTTGGCCGGGGTTGGCCTGGTAGCGGCTCGTGACACTCAGAGCATATGCGACATCCGGTCTAGTTGAGATCATGCCATACATAATGCTACCTATTGCCGAGGCATATGGCACATGTGTCATACTCTCTATCTCCTCATCAGTCTTCGGACACATAGACTTAGATAGAGTGACCCCATGGCACATAGGTAGGTGTCCTCTCTTGGACTCTTCCATAGAGAACCGCTTAAGTATGGTATCGATGTTGGTAGCTTGGGTGAGTCCGAGCATCCTTTTCGATCTATCCCGATAGATCTGTATTCCAAGAATGTAGGATGCTTCACCCATGTCCTTAATCGAGAATCTACTAGACAACCACACTTTAGTTTACTGCAACATTCCTACATCATTCCCAATGAGTAGAATGTC
>KV002540.1:0-29339 GCA_001598015.1 Dorcoceras hygrometricum
TTTAATTACAATGTAAAAATAAAAATACAATATATTTGGTAATAATTTAAAATGCTGTTTATTCTAGATGTAGTACCTTCGTACTGTGAATCCTAGTGCTCAATAATCCATATATTCGATGGCTCCCACAATACATCGTCATTCCATATTCCATTTCCAAACGATAAATCCAAACGAGTATTGATTCAATTCGAGACCAGAGATGGGAGTCGGATCGAGTACGAATTTTTCTGAATCTTGATTAAAAACTAATAATTGAATTTCGACTTCTCATATATAATTGAAATTAGTATTTTGATTTTCTTTTTTCTTTCTAAAAAAAATATGAAAAAAAATTATCTCTTCCTTCTTCTCTATCCTTCATTTTAGTGTTTATTTGAATGAAAGAAAATTCATTTTAGGCATCTTTTGGTGTGATGAATGTGATTCAACATCTAAATATTATCTTATTTTTAATTCAAGATTTCTTATAATTGGAGTCTGAAATTAGTTATATTTATATATCATCCTTATATCTGAATTTATTGTCATATTCTTTATCTTCCTTTTCCGCGAGTCAAGTGGTAAAGGTGCAAGCTATTTTTACTATTATCCAATCAATTTTTCTTTTATTGGCCTGGACTTTTCCCCCCTTTTTTCATTTTAAATTGCATGATTAACAAGGTTAGTTAACAAATATTATCCCGAATCAAATAACATAATCATGATGCAGGATATTAATTGTAGTGGGTTTTCCACTAACTTTATTTGGCAGCTAAGAAATAAATAATTAATTACGTGGGTTACCACCAATAATGGTACTTTTTGGCTGCTCTCGTTTTCTCAGGCAACTTTGTAAAATCCAAAATCATTAGTGTTACTACCACTAGCATTATATATGATGTTTTTGTCATCATACGGAAATCAATAAATATAGACATAGACATTTAGTATGAGCATTTTTATCGGCACCATTCTCGATATACTTGCAACTGCAGTAGGAATATTTATTGACTAAGAACATATGAAACAGTCCTACAATAAAAAGAATATACTAAACAAATCATGAATGACGCATACTGCGAAATTTTGATAAACAATTAAGCATACAAATGACGATTAAGTATTCTTTGTAGTCAAATTTAAGTCTCAATTAATTACTCCATCATCTTTGTCTAATGTCTATTTTAAATTTAATCACTTGTCTGAGCTCATTCTATATAACATTGATATGTGCTGACTGCACATTAGGAATTTAGTTTTTTCTTAATGAAAATGATTAAGTCTGTAAAATTTTAAAATATATATATATGTTTGGAAATGGAATTTTATAGTACAAGAAAGTACCAAAAGAGTAAGAGAAATTAATTAGTTGTTTCCAGTCAATATTAAATATCAGCTGAACTATCCAAGAAACATCCAAATAAAGATCACTATTCTAGTTTACTGAAGAATAGGATAATGGTGGAATCTAAGGCGCAATAAGAAATACTAATATGATTAATGAAATTAAATGCCAAATCGGGGACAATCGTAATGATGAAAGGTTACATGTTGCTTTATGTTATGGTTGGATAAATTGGGAATCATATACTATAAGCTTTTAATCCGAATTTAAACTTCTTGAAAAAAATAATAAAGAACTTTCATTAAAAGTATTCCTAAAAAAACATGGTATTGGAGTAGTACGTACCGTACTTGATAATTGATATATATATCAATTATTTTTTATACAGTGTCTATGCTGTCTTCTATATATACAATAAGCTCCCGTGGATGTTGAACATATTTGGAATGTCTATTATTTCATATTCTATGCCTTATTTGGATGAGTTAAATTGAAGCTAATTTAGAACTCATGTTATATCAATCCATGAAATTTAATAATACCTATCCTTTTTTTCATTTAATTTGAAATCAATGTTTAAACTCTAAAATTATTCTACACACGAAATCATTTTGCTAAACGTATATTGTATGAAAATGTCTCACGTGTCAATACTGTGAGACAAATCTTCTACTTAACCTGACCTATAAAAAATATTATTTTTTATGTAAAAAATATTTGTCATGGACAAATTGAATATTAGTTGGCAACAAAATATAAATGTGTTGCTTTGTCAACCAAAATGTGCAATTAAATGCTGCCAACATTTCCCTCACTTGAATATTTGATTAAGAATTAAATGCATCTTCGTAAATCCTTTCGATCTTGTCGTTCCATGTTACTTATGCTTCTGCTAAGTCACATGAGAATTTACAGCATTCAAACAAATCAATACTAACTACCTTGATTCAATTCAATACTAACTACCTTGAATAGATAATCTACTATGCTATCCGTTGTATGGATCTTTGTATATCTATAATTACCCATCTACTACTTTTCGAATAAAGTGAAATTATATTCCAATATTTTAGTCCTGAAATGAAAGATCGAATTCCTTGCAATGTGCAAGACACTTTAACATCATAAAACAAATGAATTTACTCTTATTTGCACCCAATTTTCTCCAACAATCTTTGAATCCATATAATTTCCTTGTAAGCCTGAGTAACTGCCATGTATCATGCCTTTCTGTTGTAGATAACGTCACAACTATATGCAATTTTTGAAACCCAACTCACCATATCTCCTGCAAATGTAAACACGTGACCAGTAGTAGATTTGTTTTATCAGGATCCCTGCATAATCTGTATCAACATAGCCCTTGAGTATCAAATCTGGTCCTAAAAAACATAATGCAACACTTGATGCACCCTTAATTTATCTAATGATCTTTTAACCATACTCAATGCTCTCGTCCATGATGTGTCATGTATGCACTAATTGTTCCAACTGTTTGCGCTATGTCTGGTCTAGTAAAAATCATAGCGAACAACAAACTCCCTACTACTGATGCCTACGTTACTAGAGACATTTTCACCCTCTCTGCTTCACTACTAGTACGCATGTTAGAGGATAACAGGAAAATGATTGAGATTGACTTACAATCTTGCATTTTGAAGTGATGCAAGACTTTTCCTCATATAATTTTTCAGTGAAAGTCAAATTTTTTTGTTACTCTTGTCTTGATCAACTTGCATTCCTAAAATCCGATTTTGGTCCTAAGTAAATCATATCAAATCGTTTAGCCAACTGTGCCTTAAATTCTTGGACTCGATGTTTGTTGGAACCTACTACCAATATATCGCCCACGTACAAAAGCAAAATGATGTAATCAATTCCACAAGACCTCTTGAAATATGCTCAAGTATCTGTAGTATTTGTATCCAAAACTCGTGATATATAAATCAATCTCTTGTATCAACACATTGGCACATGTTTGAGGTATGGAGATTTATTCAACCTTCTAGCCAAGTTCTCTTTGCCCTTTTTAGCAAAATTTCCTGACTGAAGCATATAAGTTTCTTCTTCAAAATATCCATGAAGAAATGCAGTTTCACATGTAGTTGTTGTAGATATAGGTCAAACACCATACACAATGCTAACACTATTCTGAATTTAGTAGCCGGACCATAGAAGACTTTGAAATCGAAGACTCTTTTTAAGTATACTCTTTTACCACTAATATGGTACAATACCATTCAACATGGTTATTGTCATCACGCTTGATTTTATGGACCCATAACTTTCAAATATCTTTACTCCATCGTGATAGGATAACAAAATCTCATATTTTATTCTTGTCTAAAGTCTCTAATTATTCTTGCATTGCTTTCATCCACAATGATACATCCGAGCTTCAATTAGCCTCCTAGAAACTCGATAGCTCACCATCATCTGTTAAAAGACAGTATGAAATATTGCTTCCCACGACCTGAAAGTCAACCTATTGGTCTGCTGGTGGTCTTCTCTACTGAGTTGACTGCCTCACTTTTGGAAACTTCTGACTCTATTGGTTTTTCTTCCTCATGCTCCAATACTGCTCCATTGAAAATTTGATCTTCATCTGTCTTATTTTCGAACTGAATTGTAATAGTCTCCGATTGCGTGTATTTGTTTCTTTTCACTTAATCTTTATCAAAGATAATATCCCTACTGATGATAAGATTATGGATAATAATATCTCACTAGAAAAACCCATTTACTCCATCAGCATAGCTAAAGAAGATACAAAGCATCCAACATTGATTTTTCTTGATCGTTGTACAAAACATACATCGGACTTGAAAATGTAAACAACCAAAAATAGTCCATTGGCTTGCCAAACCATACATCCATTGGAATTTTCAAATCAATCGCTAAAGGGGATCGATTGATAACACAACAAAAGGTTTTGACTGCTTCTTCCCAAAAATTACTTAACTAGGCATACAATATCCAACATAGCTCTTGTTCTGTTTAAACAAGTTTATATTCATCCACTCGGTCACACCATTTTTTTAGGTTTGTAAGCCATCGTGAATTACCTTTTCAAGCCTTCATGTTGGCAAAATGCATCAAACACATTACTGGTGTATTTTCTTCCATTATCATTCCTTAATAACTTGATTTTTTTTGTCAGAATCAAGTTTAACTCGCTTTCCAATCTAAACTTAAAAAACATCTGATTTCTTCTTGATTTTATACACCAACAACTTCTAGAGAAATTATCAATAAATGAAACAAGGTTTTAACACCTCTTGGGGATACAATCGGTGCTTACCAAACATATTAATGAATCAGCTCCAAGATAGTATAAATATCAATTTCAATTGTGTTGTTTATTGGCAATACAATACTCACAAAAGGGTAAAGTCACTTTTTTAAGCCTCGATAATTAGCTTCCGTTCATAGAGAATCTCCAATCCTTGTTTTGACATAATCCCGAGCTTTCTATGTTATAATATGGATAATTCATCTTTGAACTATTTAATGTAACAACTACTTCTGTCTTCTTGTGTGTTTCTCCCAAAAGAACATTCAGATTTGCAGCAGCCTTTCTCGCCTTCACACCACAAGCATGTATTTTATTATTTTCATGTTCTTATTCTTGACACGGTTCTTACACCCAACATCATATATTTGTCCCAAGTACGACATATTCTTTGTCAAGCTCATCACATGACGTATTTCATGTGTGGTGTGAATAGTACTCTCAAAATTTTAATTTTGATAGTATCAATCCAAAAATTTCTAAGGTATGATCACTTTTTCATGAATACAGACCCTCCTGAGACTGGTTCATACTGGTCGAAATATTCTCTCCAAGACGTCGTGTGTATGTCACTCCTGAGTCCATAAATCATGCATCATAAAGTTTTTGTCTTCATTCTACAACTGTTGTTGCTTCACTAAATAGTACTTCACCAATGCCTGAAGTACTTACCACATTTCTTTGAAAATCCTCTCAATATTTCTCGAACACTCATTTTTGGAATTCCCTTTACCGCCACATTTATATCAAGAAATATTTTTCTTCTTGCTTCTTGACTTTGATATACCATTCCTGTGGCTACCATTGAAGTCACGTTCCGTCGATCGTACTCTTATCATCGGTAAATGATCTGTTGTTTTGAAGTTTACAACCTATCTTCCTTTATTCATGCATCGAATTTCTTAACGAAAACCGCGCTTAAAACACCCATATGGATATTGTTGGTTATATTGAGGATAAGCTGATCACATGAATTTGGTCGAATATGATGTAAATGTTTCGCACATTCTGTTTTCTCTATTAGAGGCTCTATAGAGGTGAACTTGAGTATTTAGTATATTAATATTGTCGGTCATAAATTCCATCGTCCAAAAAGTATGTAAGTTTCTCTTAAGAAAATCTTGTAGCAAGTGACTTAAGCTCGTACATCTTTTTCAGATTATCCCAAACAACTTTTGCACATTAGTATTCAGTGATACCTGTCAAAACTTCATTTGCTACTACCAATTTTATATTGGAAACAACACTATCATTCATTTCATTCCACTTTTCATCATCTATAAATACTTTCGATCTATCTCTAATAGCAGCGAGGTCACATTCTTTTGTTAAATTGCTTGTATGTTCAATTTTCTCAACGTAAAATAGATTTCATTGATTTTTCTATCTTATAATTTATCGTCATTATACCAAAAATAGTTTCCCGTCTTAGTAAAAATTCAAATCTTTTTCGAAATGGAAGATGAATCAAAAGTCAAAACTGCAACTAGACCTGGCCACGGGCCGGTTACGGTTTACGAAATTCACAACCCGTCGACCCGCCGGTTCCGACCCGAAACCGGCCCGACGGGTCGCAAGTTTTTGAAAAATAATATGTGGGCTGCTAGAATCAACCCAAACCAGATTTTTTTGAAATTGAGTACTTAACCACTGTCCTACACCCTTCTTTCTATACAAACTAATACATTTTAAAATATATAAGTATTATATTTATCATAAAATTATTAAGATTTAATTAATTTGTACTATCTTAAAAAACCTAAACACCTTAATATAACTATATTGATTATTTTAATTAATATTTGTATTCGCCTTATCATTTTTTCAAATATTAAACAAGTAAAGTGCAATAATATAATAAGTCTCAATATATTACTACCATAATCATATACTAATATTTTTTTGTAAACTATACAAGTTTCATTTATCATTAAATTGAGGGCATTTGATTAATTTGTACTATCTTAAAATGTCTAAACACCATAACATAACTATATTGATTATTTTAATTAATATTTACATTCATCATTATCATTTTTTCATATATTTAATAATTAAAGTGCAATAATATAATAACTTACTTAAAAACTTATCATGTCATTTTTTCGATATCTTACGTCATATCCATTATCTCAACATTTTACATATAAACATAAATATTATTAAATTTAAAATAAAAATTTTAGTATTATATAATGTTTATATTGATGCACATGTAGTATATATATGTGCACTAGTATAAGCCAAGGAAGCATACAACTCGATTTAGCTGTTCATATTAATGTATTATTATAACAAGAATGAGACAAATAGACAAATTATGTGTAAGCAAATATATTTGTTTAAAAAAGAGAAACTAATTTTATTTTTAAACTATGCTTATAAAACATCGAGTTCGGAACTTGATGTCCATTTCGATTTTAAATCCATAGATGTTACTCTATGTTGTTCTTTTTGGTAATAATAACATATCATTTTGGAATTTGATTTCACTCGGGTTTTCGTGTTTGGTATTTATATAAGAAATGATTTAAAATTTTGAATACATAGAATTTTTTTAATTGCTTTGATTTTTTTTTTCAAAATATTAATATAAAATGAGTGTGAATTAATAGTAGGAAAATGGCATTATTAACAAATTAAAAATTACACGAATTTAAAAATTAAAAATGACTTCATTCTCTCTAAACTCAAAATCTCATGAAATCACTTCAGTATGGAAGGATTCCATGAGATGTTATCAATCAAAATCTTCTCTAAATCGCGTTTTACCAATCAAAATCTTTTCTAAATCTCATTTTGCAAAACACAAATAATATTTCCATATCTAAATTAATTAAAATTCAAAAATAAAATTAATATTCAAATTAATTAAAATTCAAATCAAAATTGACAAAATACAAAATTCAAATTTTATTCAAAATTCAAATTCAAATTCTAATTCTAATTCGAATTCGAAATTCGATTCGAATTTCAAGAAATAAAAATTTAATTATAAAATTATCTTTTTAAAAAAAAAAACAAAGTAAAATTTAAATTTTTTTTAAACCGGTTCTGGCCCTACCGGCCTGAAACCGCCGGGTTCCAGACCCGGCCCGGAACCGATTCTCACGGTTCCAGTTCCAGGTTTTCCCGACTTAGAACCGGCGGGTCGGACCCGAAACCGGCCCATGGCCGGATTTAACTGCAACGCATACTCATAATTTTAAGAGAAATTTCAACATGATTTGATATCACTTGCCGTTCCCCTGGTGAAGCATCTAGAGATTGAAATATGAAATTGAAAAAATAAAAATAGACACTACAATTTTTGCATGGAAATCCCATAAAAATTATTAGGATAAAAACTAGGAGTAAGATGAAAAATATTCCCGTATAACATTTTGAGAATTATACTTTCTCACCATATTTCAAAAGTCTCTCTTAATACAAGCGAACCATATATCACAAATATTAAAGAACATACTCATTATTTATAAATACTTTAAAAAGAGAGAAGATATAACTCAAGATGGTATAAATGAAGCTGAAACTAAGGAGCTCTATTGAATAAGGCTCCTTTAGAATTTGCCTTCTGTTTTTAACCGGACAAGTTATATATTAGTTGGAAACAAAACATAATCGCGTTGCTTTGTCAACCAGACTGTGTCATTAAATACTGCCAACAAAAAGTATTACTATTCACCGGAAAGATTAACTCATCTCGCAAATATATATTCCTGAAATAATTTCACAAGATACCAACTAACCACCAAAAATGCTAATGAAGATGTTCCCCAAGAAAAACTTGAAAACCGACCTTATGATCCAAATAGTATTTATTATTTTTTTAAGATAATTAACCTCGACTCTTTGCGACTGAATTAATTGTGGGAATATATGCAAAGACAATTAATAAATAAGTTAATGGGGTCTAACTATAATCCAATGTTCAATGAAACGTTTTGTTTGAACAAGATGAAGTTGCATCTGCCGAAATTTTTTTATGGTACGCTAATTGAGATTAGATTTTAATATCTGGATTATCAATACATAATATCATGTGCTATAAAAAAATACTTGAGAAATTCACATGTTTGATGTTAGGATACAAGGATAAATTTATCATAGTTTAATTTGTCCAAAAGCAATTGATTCCCAATTTACATTGGCCCACGACAACTTACCAAGAATGAGTCCCACCACACCGAATTAATCCGACCTACAGCCTGGCGGGGCTTTCAAATTGAGAAACAAAATCAAATTATTAAAATAATGTTAACACAATAATTTCTGTCATATTATTTGGATTTAAAATATATTTTTTTTATAATATTTGGAATGGTTCCGCCAACGTATAAATTTTGAAAAACTGTAATAATCCCGACGTTAGATGCAGGATAAAACTCAAATGAGTTTATAAAACACCATAAATTCTAAAAAAACATATCTGTAAATAATATTCTAATAAATCATATAAAATTTATCAGTTCTAAATATAATTCCTAAATTTTTACATAAAAATTAATTTATACACAATATATTCATATGATTTCAAGTGTAAGTAATAAATAAAAAACAAAAAATACAATAACATCTAATCAATATATCCAGGTTAATTTATTAGGATAAAAACCAAAAGAGTCACATTAATATAAGGCTTATATATTTGGCCTGTTAAAGTTAAACGACCTTATGGCCCAGGAAATCAATTCAAGGGCCTAAAAGACTGGAATGCCCAAGTCCTTCGAAAGCCTTGTTTTCAAACAAATATTGGCAGTGAAAATGGGTTGGATTTTTTTGTTCAAATCCGATGATTTGATTTCACTGTCAAATCGGACCGAATAGAAACTCAAGACCAAAATCGTTTTAATTTTGCAATCAAGAAATAGGCAAGTGTCTTATATATGACGGTTAAATATTTTGAGTAGCACTTTTAGTTGGAATTATTTCCAATATAATGTGTTTAACGGTTTATATTTTTGAGATAATTTTATAATTTCAAATGTAAAAAAGTAATTAATAAACTTAATAGAGAATTGGCATGTAAAGTACTATTTACAATTACATCCCTTGATACGTTTTCAATCGGGTAAAAGCAGCAAAGAATCATATCATACAATGTATCGATGTACCTAAAAAATAGTGATTCTTAGCCTATATAGTATATACCCATTTTCACATATACAGTACAGCCTCGGGTAAATACGACTTAGTTTTTTAAAAATGTTTAGCAATAAAAGTTTGCAATTAGTCAACACCAGGAAGTTAAATTGGTATATAATTAGTCATCTTCACATAGTACGTCCGTATAAATAAATAAGATAACTTACCGAAAATTGACAGGTTTTGGATGCGAAGAAATCAACTATATTATATTTTCATATAAAAATACATCAATATCTGACATCAAATGTTCCAAAATATATAGTTACTAATTAGAATTTAGAGTATCTCTAATGCCTATCATGGAAATTGTTTACTAACTAAATATGTACTGAACTTTTTAGCAATTTCCTTGTCAACATACACCAGCGAAAATTCATAAGTGTTATGACTTTAAATCCCGACGTATAAATTTCTAGTTTTTTGTCAACCATTAGCATAGATCAAAGTAGTTATCGATATTTTCTAGAATTAGGACGTTTACTGCAAATAATCAAGTCGACTTCTTAATTATATAAAGTCAATAAAACTTGTGTACCAATTCTAAATGAAATGTGCATCCCCTCATTGATCGAGAGTGAACGAGTAAATTGTGGGTCCAGTGGAGTTTAATGTAAAATCCAGACTATTACATTAATTGGGCTTTGAGCCATATAATTAAATTTATTTATTATATAAACTATCTAAAAAAAACCTCCGATACTTAATGACAGTGTCCATCCATAACTATAGAATATAAAGTGTTGGATGGTGGATCGAAGAGGATCGTGAGCTTCATATGTATGCACCTTATTCACCCATTTATCTTCTCTCGTACTCAATTCTAAATCTTGAATTTTTAAGAACCAACTCTAGAATCGAGTTTCTAACAAAAACAATTTTCAATTCAAAAAAGTAAATTGAAACACAATTTCATGACCGAATAAAAAATTAGTTTGTTCCATATATATTTTTTTGCGACATAGACTTCTACAACTTACTACTTACACTTCGCTTTCAGATTTGCAGCTCATTCCAACCATATAGAAGATAGGTTAACATCAATATAGGCATATTCCAACTTTTCTAAAGTGCCAATCTTTTTCTTCTTATGTGAAGGATCGTAGAATGAATTCAATTGGTATCAGAAAAAGTATTCTAATTTTGTTAAAATAACGTATAATATAGTAAGCTGAGTACATTAATATTTAAGATTATATTAGTCATTTTTTAGGGGAAGATTATAAAATTCTTAATTAGTAGTAAAGTGCGATTATAGTCGAAGCATGAAATTCGATCCGATCCGGTAATCTACTGTTTGTAAATTTTTACCGCAAATATAAATTCTAAGTTTTTATTGTTTGAAAAACTGATCTTAAATTTTGATGCATCTTATTTCACTCAATTAAATTCTTAATGCCAACTTTATGATATGAATAGCAAGCCGATCGATGCCTAAATTAAATTTTGAATGGATAAATTCCTACCATTTTTTGGCCAAGTTACACAGAGCTAGGGGGAAAATAATATTATACTCGGTCATTGAGTATATATATATATTTAATGTAATCGAATTTTTTTTTCGGCCGACGAGTTGCAATCAGATCTGGTCATCAGGAGAAAATACTTCGGGGTACCATCAAGTTTGGTCCTCGGGAATACACATCGGGATACCACCAGGTGTGGTCCTCGAAAGAATATACCTCGGGCTATGCCGGAACAATTGTCAGTGAGTGTAAAGTGGGGCATACTGAACTTTTTATAAAGTGCTTAGGTGGTTAATGTGAGATTTACCCGACAGGTGATGCGTTTGGGCGGGATTTTCGCCTGGTGCCATGCCTGAGTTAAATACTTCTCAAGGAGTGATTGTCGCCACGACTCCTAGAGATAAAACCAATTTTCCGTGTACTCAAGGTCCATTTTTAGAGATGTAATTACTCACTGAGACATTGTATGAGATGAGTTGGCTCGAGGACATTAAATCATGTTCGGGTTTTCTGATGTCTGTTCGGACAGGGTATGACCTGCTCAAGCTCTAGGGTTCTGAGATCCGTTCGGGCAGGGAATGACATGCTCGAGTTCTAGAGTTCCGATGTCTGTTCCGACAGGATATGACCTACTCGAGCTCTGGATTTTTGAGCTCTGCTTCCTCCCAATCGATCCTAGATGAGTGAATTGAAGTCTAGGGGTATCTGGAGTATCCCTTTCCCCCAATTGATCCCAAGGTTGCTTATGTAGAGGTATCAAGAGTATCCGTTTAGGCAAAGATTTCTCATAATTAAGAAAATAATTATCAAGAAATTGTGCTCCGGTAGCTTTTTTATCCCGACCTGTTAAAATATTGAACAACCATCGAGCCTGATATGTGTTACACTAATAATTTTAAAATTTTCACAAGGTAAGATAGACAGCGTCTCTACCCGAGCTTAACGAAATTAAAGTTCTAATAAACAATGTGTAACATGTCCCGAGGTTTATTGCCAATGAGAATGGGTCATTTCAATACCGAGCTAGTCGGGCTTCATGGTGCCAAACTGGTAAGGCTTTGTGCCAACAAGAGTTGGATTTGTAGTGTTGAGTTGGTCAAACTTTGTAGTACCGAGCTGGTCGGGCTTTGTGCCAACAAGAGTTTGACTCTGTGGTGCCAAGCTATTGGCGTACGGCAGATCCGAATCGTGCCCCCGACAGGCAGAGATTTTAAAATTTTTGGTCCGCCGTGGATCACGACGGTCGGGGATGCTCATATGTAACAAAATGTAACAACTACGATAATAAATAAACATACATAGGATGTTTTAGAAAAGTTACCTTTGTCGACTAGGAGCCTGGATCCGACCAATCATCAGAGGGAGATGGCCCTTCAACGATTGAATTGCGAATATCGTCTAATCCGGTCCATGATCGGAATCCCAAATCCTTCGTTGATTTGCACTAGAAAACCAGTAAACGTTTCACGGGCAGAATCTCCTCGTTGAGTTGATCGCAACGATGTGCGATAGCGACGATGGCGGCGACGTCGTTGACAGGTGACGGCGACAGTACAAAGAAGGCTGTGGACAAAAGGAGAGGACTGAGGGAGAGAAAAGTTAAGCAAGCTTTGGTAGTTTAACTTGATACACTTTTCAACCCCTCCCTAGCCTTCTATTTATAGATACTTCATGGACACAAACTAGGTTGATGGGCCCAGGGCAAACCCAATCCCGGTCCAACAGCTTTGAATCCATCATTATGGTTTCATTACAATCCCGATCAACGATCAGATCAGGCCGATGTGCACATTTTTCCAACTGAACATTATGATGCGAAAACAAATTTTCGGACCACTGAAAAGTTAGCAGTTCCACTCCAGTAGCTAAAATGAAAGTCATACTCCCGCAGCCAATTTTAGAAGTCATGCTCCTGACTTTACTCAATACTTGAGTTCCATATCTGTAAGGGAATTGGAAACCAGTACTTGTGTTTGACTCTCAATTCTCAGGGTACAGCTATCCGTGGGCTCACAAATTCTTGTGACTCGAAAAACACATTTTTGAACATACTCATCGGACTATGGTAAACCATCTAGCAATAGGCCCATGATCCCCTAGTTATCACTAATAGTTTCTGCAAGAACTATTCGTTCATGGTTAGCATATATTACGGTGCCTTCAACTCAAATATCTCGATCGAATCAATGATCATTGGTAAATCAAGAGTCGCTATAGATTCAATAACTATGCGATATATCTTGGAGATCAAATAGCAACATTGCATGTGTTACTAGGTAAACCCATTTTTCTAAAGCACATCTAGTACTATGCCAAGAGATTTGACACAGTATTATCTCCTCAGATAGCATATGATATCCACGCACTAAGGCGAGTGGTGAATCGTAAAAAACAAAGCATCGACTCTTATATGCATCGGGACCTCACCCAATCTCGCCATCTGATGACCCTCACCGAGTCAGTAAACGAGTCAAAGTGAGGCGCCTATCATGTAGAGTCTCAATGATGTTTCGAGTCCTAAGAACTAATTATGTACAACCAAAATCTCAGATTTAATCAACTCGATAAATGATAACCACTTGGAAAGTCCGAACGAGGGTATTTGATAGGTCACCGGGTCACTATTCATCATACATGCTAATGAAGCATGATACTTCGCATCACAGATGCTTGTCTCAAACGCTAGTGACTCTTATCCTTGGTTGGACGGTCCAATCAACCAGGAACTGATTTAGAATGTACAGTGACTATTAGATGCGCTTCATGATAGTCATCAAATCCATTGTCACATCTAAAATAAACTAGAGTACATTCAATATATTTATCCAACAATTTTGAGCAATAAGAGCAAAGATAAAGAATCCCATGTAAAATTTTAAATTATATAAATTAACAAAGATTGTTTTACGGAAGAATCAATAATGTGTTAGAGTAGGTGTCCAACTAGCCAACTTGTGGCGTGTGGGCTCTTGTTGACTCTATGTAAAATGATATTTATTTATGAAATTCGCACTCTTTTATGACATTCTTTATCTTCATTATTATGATTACAATTGTTGGATAAAAACCTTGAATGCACTATAATGTATATTAGATGTGATAATGGATTTGATGGCTATCATGAAACACATCTAATAGTCACTGTATATTCTAAAAATGTTCCTAGTCGATTGGATCATCCAAAAGAGGATAAGGGCCGCCCGAGCTTGAGACTAGCATCTGCAATGCGAAGTGCCACGTTTCATTGGTAGGGAACATAGTGATGTTCTAAGCATGCAGATGGATAGTGACCTAGTGATATATCGAACTACCCTCGTTCGGACTTTCCAAGTGGTTACCATTTATCGAGTGGATTAAGTTCGAGGTCTTGGTTGTACATATTAACCTTATTAATCGAAACGTCATTGAGACTCTACATGATAGGTGCCTCACTTTGACCCGTTTACCGACTCAGTTGGGGTCATCAGGTGGCGGGGTTGGGTGAGGTCCCGATGCATGTAGGAGTCGATGCTTCGTTGTCGAGGATTCACCGCTCGCCCTTGTGCATGGATATCCTATGCTATATGAGGAGATAATAGTGTGACAAATCTCTGGCCAGAGTACTAGATGTGTTTTAGGTAAATGTGTTTACCTAGTAACACATGCGATGTCACTATTTGATCTCCAAGATGTATGCATGGTTGTTGGATCTCTAGCGACTCTCGATTTACCAATGGTCATTGATATTATCGGGATATTTGAGTTGAAAGGACCATATTGTACGCTAACCATGACCGACTGGTTCTTGTAGGCACTATCAGTGATACCTAGGAGATCATGGGGTGATATTGCTAGATGCTTTACCATGATTCGATGGGTAAGTCCGAAATGTGTTTTCGGAGTCACAAATGTTGTGAGCCTACGGCTAGTTGTATTCCTGAACCATTGAGGGTCACACAAGTACTGATTTCCAAATTCTCATACGGATATGATACTCAAAGTGTTAAGTATAGTAGGAGGAATGTTGAGAGTATGACTTCCTAAAAGTAGCTAAGGGAGTAGGACTTCATATTTAGCTAATGAGAGTAAACCTGTCATATATATATTTAGTGGTCCGAAAATTTGATTTTGCATCATAATGATCAGTTTTGTAAACTGAGCACATCGTTAATATGATCATCGATCGGGATTATGATGAGACCCAAAATCGAGGCAGCCAAAACGAATGTTCACAGTTCGACTTGACCCGAATGTTCACATTTTGAGTTGAACCGAATGTTCACATTTTGAGTTGAACCGAATGTTCACTGTTTGAGTTGAACTGAATGTTAACTGTTTTGTTCAAATCAAACTCTATCCCTCAATTATGGCAATGAGGAGACACTTTCAAGAGTAATAAAGAAAACCACCAAAATCTATTCAGCAAACTCATCCCCTCTCCCTTCTTCCCTCGCCACCGTCGTCGCCCGCCGCCGCTCGCCCCCGCCGTCGGAATTTGTTCTGACCATCTCGGCGAGGAGATTCCGTCCGTGAAATTTTTGTCGATTTTCTAGTGAAAATCGACGAAGGAGTTGAGATTCTGGTCGTAGACCGGATTAGGCATCGATCCAGCCGTTCAACCGTTGAAGTGCCAATTCTCTCGTGGAATTGGTCGGAGCCCGACGCCTAGACGCCATCAAGGTACCCTCTAAACATCCTATAAATTTTTAAATTATTGCTTAAGTATATTGACCGTTCCCAGGCTAAAAAATTTTAAACTTTCGCTGCGTCCCGGGAGCGGGATCCGGATTCGCCGCTGCGCCAATATAACGTCCACCACCAACAGTTGACTGGCTGGGAAACTACTCTAACAGAGCTGATTGGGTTTTATCCCAACAAGATTTGGGCTTGTGGTTCTGAGCTGATCGGACTTGGTGCCAACAAGAGTTGGGCTTTGTGGTGCCGAGCTGGTCAGGATTTGTGCCAACAAGAGCTGGGTTTTGTCGTGCGGAACTGGTCGGACTTTGTGATACCGAGTTGGTCGGGCTTTTGATTGTGCTCGGGCAAGGTTGCTTTCGCATGTGATTGGATTAATGCAGCAAGAGTTTCAATTTTTCGAGTTAACTTGGGCCAAAAATAATTTTATATTCGATAAAGTAAAGCATTTACATAACAAAATAAGAGCTGACCTAAGAATAATATTTTCATAGGTGAAAGATGTACTAGGGTTTTCGGCCTCTTCCCTGAACTTCCTTATTTTTCTGTTAAGGTTCGGGTCGGGTGGAGGATTGACCTTTGGTCGTCGGGACATGACCTGTTCTTCTATTTTCAGCCAGCAATTGAGACATTTGGGCTGCTGTGATGCCCTGGTTCTCACGGCCTCGGGATGAGTTCTTAAAGTTGTTACTGCTGTTATCTCCTGCCTCGTTGAATCTACGCCTTATGTGTGTCATATTCCCTTTCTTGTACCTTGTCATTTCCCTCAGATGGCATCAATTGATTAACCGAATTATCCATCAGCCAACAAGCTGTCATCAGCTCTGATCATCGAGAGAAAACACATCGGTGTACCACCAAGTCTAGTCCTCGGAAGAATACATCTCGGGATACCATCACGTCCTGTCCTTGGCAGAATAACCTCGGGACCAGGTCTGATCCTCGGGAGAATACACCTCGGGATACCACCAGGTCTGGTCATCGGAGAATACACCTCGGGGCATGCATGAACAATTAAACGGAAATGTGCTACGTCAGGTGACCTGAAACCACATAAACAAGTTAGAGGACACACTGAAGTGTTTTCGGTGAAGTCCCCTAATGTTTAAGTCAAATCGAGTCATCTGGTGGTCGGGAGATAAGAGAGCAATAGAACATATAAAAGCTAAGAGATTGTCCCATTTCCAGTTAGTGTAAAGTGAGGCATACCTGGGCTTTTTATAGAGGGGCTATACGGTTAATATGAGTGATTCGCAGGTGACGCGCTTGGGAGGGACTTTTGCCTGGTGCCATGCCTTGAGTTGACCACTCATCAAGGCGTGATTGTCGCAACTACTCCTCGGGTAAAAACAATTTTTCGTGCTAAAAACCTGTTTTAGTTTTAAACGGCGGTTAAAGGAAGAGGAGAAAGGGTCTCCTTATGCCAACCACGAGGTTTCTAAGGAAGAAATGATGAAACGTACTCAAGGTCCACTTTTAGATGAGTAATTACCGCGCTGCGACGATAATGGATGAGATGAGTTGGCTCGAGGATATTAAAAATCGTGCTCGGGGTTTCGAGGTCTGTTCGGATAGGATATGACCTACTCAAGCTCTAGAGTTCTGAGGTCTTTTCAGTAGAGTATGACTGTACCTTTACATGATATCTCATTTGGTACCTGTGTATACCATTACACGACATATCATGATTAACTATTTTTTCATTTATCATTTTTAATCACACAACATATACATATTTAAAATTTAGATAACATAATATAAAAAAAACTTGGATGACTCGACTTAAGTATTAAAAAATTAGCCGTGTGCATTATATTATAGGATCTTGGGACGTAGATTTCTTAACCACATACTTGATGAAATTTCGCAGGAGCCACCTATTTTCCTGGCTCAACTTCCTAATCCATCGATGATTACGGGGTTTAATAATAATATTAAGAAAGAAGTCAAGAAGTGGAGAAGTAAACGACTCATTTTAGTTTTGTGATAGGGAATCCATATCGCTACGTGTTGGGTATAAACTAGAAAAACTTCTCGGGTTAATGTAGTCTGCTTACGTCAATCGGATAATTAAATCAAAACTTCTAGGGTTAATGTAGTCTGCTTACGTCAATCGGATAATTAAATCGCCCTAGAATTCGTTAGAAAATGTTGATCTCTTGCAATGCAATTTAAAAGCAACAATATCTCTCAGAAAATTTTTTTTATTAACCATTAATCTACCATTACAATGTGAAGAAATAAATAACTCCATTATTCAGAAAAATATATTATTCCAGCTTGAAATGAAAATGAACATTAATTTCTCTTGAAAATACACTTTTTATCATAGAATGTTACAAATAAATATTAATGCATTTTGACTCAGTTAAGATATTCTTTTTGCGGGTATATATTTCTTAAACATAATTTGCATTTTAGCTGATGTCTTGAGATCGGCAAATTTTATAAACTATATATCTTCCATAGTTTTTTATACTTATATTACATAACTGAAGAGTTGAAATTTTTTTATAAGAAAGTTACCACAAGACCGACGCTCATACTACTAAAATTGAGAATCATCTCAAAACAACATATTTCAAAACATTTTCCCCATCCATAAAAAAGATATATTTTAAGACGTTCGAATTATTTTTTTAAAAAAATACTTAAATCTCTCATCCTAACACCATTCATTTTTTCCATATCAGACAAACAAGATATCTTATTTATTGGTGGATGAATATCAACTACCCTTGGCGTCTTATAGACGTTCGATTTATTTTTTTTTAAAAATACTTAAAATCTCTCCATTGGCAATTGTTGATTGAATGTAAACTTGAAATCGTCGAGCATAGTGTTATACACTATTTCTTTAAAATGATATTGTCACATCCAAGTGCTTACGGTGTTGACAATCGTTTCTCAAAATAAAATGACGACTTCTCGTAATATATAGAAGCACACCAAATTTCTTGTAATAGAATCATCTCAAAACAACGAACTTTTCAAATGTTTTTCGGACTCAGAATGAAGAGAGAGTATCAAAGTAAGAGCGTATGAAATGCTAGGATTTCTTGGTGTGTTTTTCAGACTCTGGAGGGTCCTATTTATAGAGTTCGAACAGTTAGGTGGGGCTTTTGATGAATATTCATGACTCTTAGTAAATGTTTAACCGTAGTCATTAGATCTACATCCAACGGTCCAGATTGTGTCTATTCCGAAGGACCATGACATATCCTTATGCAACCCTTTGATTGAACATATCACATTCGTCCATCCGAGATCAGACGCTCAAGATTGCATCGTTTCACCAATGACTTGGATCGTGTCTTTTCACAATCCGTCTAATGTGATCAACGGTTCAGATCACATCATTTCGCGATTCATCACACCCCTTCGATTTATATCCAATCCAACGGTTGATAACAGTTTGTCCAATCACTACCCAATCATCCGTCACTGTGGTCATTGAAATATTGTGGGGTATGCTCTAGGAGTTAATCAGTTATATAAGTCCTCCCCCGGATCCTTGCCTACTCGTGTATATCACTCGATTTAAAATCTGTTTGGAGCACGGGATCTCTGACCTATAGAGGAGGTTAGCCCATTAATAAGCTAACCTTTAAAAAACACAAAAGGAGATGAAATCCCCAAAGGAAATTTAATAGCCTCGTTGATTTAATGTGTTTCGGGAATCCTTTACGCCTTTTGTTGTCTATGATTGTGTTTAACAAATAACAAGATGTGTCGGATCGCTTTGGCCAACACTATAGCACAAGACGACATTACTATGACCAATAAAGAGTTAGGAATATTCTAAACTTGGAAGCTAATATCTTATTTATTTATTAGTCTTAACAACAGGGTAAGTCTTTTTTAAATACTTAGTCAATGTTTTATTGTTTTTAATTCATTAGGTTTCGATCACAGCCTTGGTTTCTCGATCAAATTGTCAAATGCTACCATCAAGTTGTGCAGTATCGAAAATTTTAGTTCAAATATCATCCATGAATTTAATTCTGTAGATTCTATATCTTCATCCTGGGTGGTGTTAGGATATGACCAAAATATAATATTCGGACATACATTTACCTAAAGCGATGTTCGAGATAAGGCAACAGCAATTACTGTCTGAATCCATTCCTTGAATCCTGGCATTTACGACTTCTACGAAATTTCACAATAGCGGCGGATTCGCCTACATCATCGATTTCAATTGTCTGACTTAATGTTTTGTAAACGGAACGACCAATTCAAATATGCCAATATTTTCTAATGAACAATACATTGTGATTTATAATATAAAATTTCATGAAAACTGACTAGTCTTTAATTTTTAAACTGCACTTCAATAAAAAAATTAATCGAGTGAAAAGAATCATTATCACAATATTAATATATAGAGGAACTACGCATGTCCACTAATCAACTAAATCACGTAATGGGTAGCATGTTTTTCTTAAAAAAGGATAAAATAATAATAGATTTTGATATTATTATTGAATTTGTTTTATATTTCAAACAAGCATAAAATTTAGCTGAATTTAGACATTGAGATTTTATTGGAAAGCACAAGCAATTCTTCCACATAATTATTTATTTATAAATATCTATAAATATACCATGCTAACTCGAGTTCGAGCATACTTTACTGTTCTCTAACTCAAATATCAAGTGCGAGTTCGAGCATTTGTTTATTAAAGCTTATGATTAATTTCAATCTTTACGAATTGAGCTCTAACTCAAATACATATATATATATAGATATATATAAAATAAAATGTACTTTGACATAAAGGTTTGGGTCCTTAGAGCACCAGTACGTTGCACTGGTTGCATCGGTCCATGGAAGGCTTTGTTGGTTCATGAAAAGTTGCACCAGAACATGAATGGTTACACTCATTCAAGAAAGATTGCACTTGCTCAATTAGTATGCATCTATAAATAGCCCCTCCATCTGAAATCATTTATTCACTTCTCCCCAAAAAATGATACATATATAACTCATTGCATCTTTCTTGTCTTTCTTCTTTTGTTACTTTAAGTTCTGTATACTTTTGTTCGTTGATATATTAAGGTTGGTGTGCTACTTCCTCTGTGTTTGAAGTCCTTGTATTTTGGAGACAATTGCCGCAAACGTTGATCTCTATTATATGGATAAATTTTTTCTTGCGGAAAGAGGATAATTCCTTGTATCGACTTATTACATTCTATTGTGCACCCGATGTTCAGACAAATAACAATCCAAACATTACCAAATATGAAACACAAAGTAGTACATGATAATGTAATTTATAGAGTAGAATCAAAATGTTATGAAAAAAATTATTTGTAAATTGTTATTTATTATAATTTACATTTTACTAATTCCTCAAGCATCATAATTTATTTCCTTTTCTTTTCTTTTGTTTATGAGTCTGAACTTCGGTGCACAATAGAATGTAGTAAGTCGAGTCAATAAACAATCCTTTTTCCTCAAGATAAAGTTGCCCATATAATAGTGCTTTACGTTTGCGGCAATTGTCTTCAAGATACAACAGTTACGAATACAGAGGAAATACATACCAACTTTGGTATGCCAGTGAACAAAAATATGTTGAACTTTCAAGTAACAAAAGAAGGAAGATGAGGAAGATGTAATGGGTTCTGTGTGCAATGCTTTTCTAGAAAAAGTGAATTAATGATTTCACATGGAGGGTCTTATTTATTGAAGCACACTTGAACAAGTGCAATATTTCGTGAACAAGTGCAATCTTTTGCGAATTAGTGTAACCATTGATAAACAAGTACAACCTTTGAATGATTGTAACCATTAATGAACAAGTGCAACCTTTCTTGAATGAGTGTAACCATTCATGAACAAGTGGAACCTTTCCTGAATGAATATAACCACACAAGGCTGTGTTTGTTCTTTAAAAGTTGCACTGGTACATGAAGGGTTGCACTCATTCACGGAAGATTGCACTTGTTCAACCAGTATGCATCTAAAAAATAGTCCCTCGATCTGAAATCATTTGTTCACTTCTCCCCAAAAACGTTGCATACATAACTCATTGCATCTTCCACTTTCTTCTTCTGTTACTTGAAAGGTCTGCATACCTTTGTTCGCTGATATACCGAGGCTGGTGTACTACTTCTTCTGTATTCGAAGTCGTTGTATATTGGAGACAATTACAGCAAAGGTTGAACACTATGATCCGACCAACTTTGTCTTGCGGAAAGATGATCGTTCCTTGCTTGCCTCGACTTACTACATTTTGTTGTGCACCGAAGTTCAAACAAATAACAATCCATACATTACCAAATATGAAACACAAAGAAGTAGCAAGTGATAATACAAGCTCTATAGTAAAATCAGTTTAAAATGTCATGATTAAAATTTTGTTAATGGTAACTGATTTAAATTTACATGTTTACACTTCTAATTCCTCAAATGGATTTTTATTTTCTTTTTTTTACCTTTTTTTTACACAGTAAACATCTCGAAGCATGCTTCTATTTCCAGGAGCTAGGAAGAACAGATGAGTTACGTATTCCCAAAATATAAAGGACAATGTTTGACTTCTAAAATATCACAAGTCCTTTCCCACGCGTGAATCGACTCATTTTCGAATAAGAATAATCAAACTAAAATAATCGTTGAAAGATTCAAACATTGCACTGTACATCAGATTCGTGTATGCCAAACTAAACAAATGTCTATTTATACCGAGATTTGAATCATGCACCTAATGTTGAATACATTCGAAGCTCACGAAGCCAACAACATGAAACTTTCTAGTTTTCTAGTGATCACTGTCCTCTTCTTTCTGGTCTTTTTTGTTAATATTTCTTCATCAGAGCGAAACCAGTCGTTAGTCCCCATTGGCTTGATTCTTGATTTGGATTCAGCATTTGGTTCCATGGTTGGTTTGTGCATCGATATGGCGATTACGGATTTTTATTCGGACCATCCAAATTATAGAACAAGATTGAAGCTTCACACCAAGGATGCCAAAACACTGGTAGATGCCAACTTTGCAGGTAACCCTCATTTTCTTCTTGCTCGATCTACGTAACAGGGGCCTTAAACTCAAGTCTAACATATTTATTGAAATCTAACCCTCTCCTCTAGAGGGCGGCCAGTCCATTTTCTAAGTTCACTCCATTCTAATCTAAGATCAAACCCCACTGGATGAAAAGGAAAAGTACCTAAGAATAATTAATATCAATTTAATTATGTTCCCAATGTGTTTACTTTTTATTGTCATTCTAATGATTAAGATTTGAGTTCATCGAAAGAGATAACTTTCTTTAATATGAACCCTGCAGTAGTTTATGTAATCAGAAAATATTGCCTTGAATGTAGTAAAATATTATAAAACTGAAATTGGTGGAAGAATATTATTCAAGGTGAAACATTTTAAAATTTAATATTAGATCAAATGATTGTTTTTTTGAATTATATTTTATGAATGTCGCTCTCTTCGTCCAGACAAATTTGCTTTGAGCAAACATAATTTGTAGCCTGTGAATTAATTTCCTATTCATAACAGAATTTGGTATATATTTGGTCAAAACTATATTTATATAATTACATGCACACACGTTTGTGTATACGTGTGTATTCCAGAAGTTTGGGTCCAATTTGTTCATAGTCATGTTTAGCCTAAAGACCGACAAAGAAAAGAAATATGTGGCATTCGAAATGTTACTTCCATCCTCGTTTATCTCATTCGATCAGTCTATTATGAAATTGAATGGTTGATTTTTATTCCTCTTTGACGATAAACTTGGCCAAAAATTTAAAATTCCTTTTAGTTTGAATTAAATTTCACGGTTTCGTCTGTAACATCCAAATTTGTCACTAAAAATATTTTATAAGATGTTTAAGAAATTTATTATACACTCATTCAAATTTCCCCAGAAATATCTCTCTCTCAACTATGTTAATTATTTTCTATCATTCTTTTTGTGTTAAGTTCCACCTAGTTACAATTGTGGTCTTGCTCCAACTCAATGATCCATATATATTCTTATCATTGGAGTCCATTATTTTCTATGGACCCTAGATGAACGTGAACCTTTGGGCATTGTTTATCTCCTTGTATAAGATATTATGAGGATATGATTAATAATAAATAGTACGATTACAAAATAATTGAGTTGGATAGAGAATAATGTTTGATAAGAGTAATATGTCTGGTATGATTGCTTAAATTTGATATAAAGTGTTAAATTATATTTTAACCTTTGTAAAAATTAATCAATTGAATACAAAAGATGATGATGATAATATTATAATATAATATTAATGATTTGATTTCATGTGTTATAAATAATTAAAGATTTGATTTATGTGAAATAATAATACTCCAATATGTGATGAGATAGATTATGATAGGATTATTATATTATGCAAGGGGAATGGCTATATAGATGTATTATCAGAGTGATACTCTAATGAAAAAAAAAGTTATGATTAAAAAAATTGCACATACTCTTTTCATTAACTGGAAGAGTTCAATAATAACCTGGTGGCTTGGTAATAACGGAATAGTATTTTTTAATACAAAATTGTGTCCTTTTGTATTCAATTTCTCTAACAAATACATTTTATATTTTGTTTTTATCAACTCAAACTTTATCGCTATTTCTATTATCGTATCATATGATAATATTCAGTGAATGATTCTACCAAATTCAAATAGCCTGTGAATTTTCTTCGTCAAATAAATTTGATTTGAATTTTCCATGAATGTGGAACTGGTATGCTTGTTGATCTAGGAAATTATTGAACTTGTACTTGAAATGTGATACAGTTGAAGAGTTACTCAAGTATGAAAAAGTGCATGGGGTCTTAGGACTTGAAGGATCAATTCAAGATACTTTTGTCGCACAACTTGGAGAACGAATCCATGTTCCATTTGTATCGTTCAACAAAAGAACATCGGCTCTCTCTTACGACGAAATTCGTTATACCGTTAGGATGCCACCAGATGATTCAGTTCAAGCTAGGGCTCTTGCAGAACTTTGCCATGGATTTGAATGGCCTCAAGTTGTAGTTTTGCACGAAGATACCGAATCCGGCACTCAGTTTCTTTCACATCTGAACAAGGCATTACAGCAAGTTGATGTTGGGATAGCATATATGATTGCCATCCCACCATCGGCTAAGGACAATCATTTATGGAAAGAACTCGGGAAATTACAGACAAAGCAAACAAGAGTATTTGTGGTACACATGAACCCGTCACTCGGTTATCGGTTATTCCATGTTGCACAGAAGTTAGGGCTGATGAGTGAAGGGTATGCCTGGATCATCACTGATAGTTTATCTAACTTCATGAGTTCAATGGATTCAGCCACCCGCGATTCGATGGAGGGAGTTGTGGGAATCAGGCCTCATGTCGAGGACTCGAAGAATCTGCGAAGTATTCAAGAAAGATGGAAAAGAAATATGCTACTAAGAACTCATAAGGGTCCGATTATGGAGCTCAATATTCATGGTTTATGGGCTTACGATACCGTAACTGCATTGGCGATGGCGGTGGAGAAGATTGGAGGGGTTAATTCTAGCTCATTGTACGAGAAAGGAACCAAAGAAGACATAATCAAGAATTCAACTTTGAGTATCTCATCATATGGTCCAAGACTTATAAGTGAACTATCAGATGTGAAATTCAAAGGTTTAAGTGGGGACTTCCAACTTGTTAATGGACAATTAAAGGGTTCATCTTACGAGATATTCAATGTGGTTGGAAACGGTGAGAAAACAGTAGGATTTTGGGATCCAGATAGAGGAATAGTTCGGAAATCGACCTCGAATGGTGGAACGAGTTACTCAACATCAGCAAAAGAACTCAAACAAATCATTTGGCCTGGAGATTCTGTGGAACGTCCCAAGGGGTGGGCTATCCCAACAATTGGCAACCTTCGAGTTGGAGTTCCTTGGAAAACAGGATTTACAGAATTTGTTAATCTGTCCATTGATCTCGCCACAAATCATACAAATGCAGCTGGATTTTCAGTTGACATATTCTTGGCTACGGTGCCGATGCTACCGTTTAATGTAAACTATGACTTTCGTTATTACAACGACACGAGAAATGTCAATTGGTCTTACGACAACATGCTAGCCTGGATACCTAAGGTACTCTCATCCGGAACTCGTTTCTCATTTCCTTGTTCGTATGTTTCATCTAGCTATATATATTCTTGGCTCTTTCTGAACCAGGAATTCGACATGGTAGTAGGGGATACCACAATTTGGGCTCCTCGGGCAGAACACGTCGAGTTTTCACAGCCGTACTCAGAGTCCGGAGTAGTTCTTGTGGTGAAAAATAGGAAACCTTTCGACATGTGGATATTTGTCAGGCCATTGAGGTGGGATCTGTGGCTTACAATTATTGCAGCTTGCATTATGATGGGAGTGGTTCTTCGTATATTGGAGAACCAACCTAGTCACAGCACTGAGGATGTGGTTCGGCCAAGCGAAAAGACGCATGGAATGCCGACATATTTCTATCCTGTGACCTTCCTTGCTTTCCCAGAAAGTAACTTCTTACTTGCACAGGATCATATTCTATGTTTTCAATCTTATTAGCATATTATCACACCTTTTAGTCTGATTAACTTACATATTTTGCTTGATCTTTCATGGTTTTTCCAGGGAATATGGCCACAAATAACTGGTCATTCTTTGTGCTACTCTTTTGGGTTTTCATGGCATTTATACTAATGCAGAGCTACACAGCCAACTTATCAGCAATTCTGACAGTAGATCAACTGAAGTTCGCCTTTTCGGATTATTATTACGTGGGTTACCAGGATGGCTCTTTCATGAAAACATTTTTGATAGAACAACTCCATATTAGTGAATCAAGGCTCAGGAGCTATGCATCACCTGAAGAGTATCATGATGCTATGTCTAAAGGAAGTAGCAACGGCGGCATAGACGTCATATTCGATGAAATTCCTTACATGAAGGTTTTTCTCAAAAAATATGATTCTGAATACAAAATGGTCGGACCAACTTACAGGACAGGTGGTTTTGCCTTTGTAAGTTCTAATATCCTTCCACTTGTGCATGGCTTCTCTTCTAAGAATGAACTTTCTATTTGTCTGACGTTTAGTTCTTTAACCAGGCATTCCCTAAGGGTTCAGTCTTAACCGCGCATTTTTCCAAAGCAATCATTGATGTTACTCAAGGGCCGAACATGACAGCTATCGAACAAAAAAATTTCGGACCCGGGTACTCTTCCCAGGACCCGCTTGCTTCGACGATCTCGCAGCAGACATCTAGTCTCACAGTTTTCCAGTTCGCAGGCCTCTTTATCATTGTAGGATCAGTAACTCTGTTTGCTCTGTTCTGTTCTGCCACGCCGATTGGAAGAAAACTAACTGCGAATATGATGCATGCCTTTCATGTCATAAAAAAGTGTCTACATTTTAGGAACTCAAAAGTTAATGCCACCGGGTGTACTATTAACGAGAGTGGAGATACGTCGCATGGAGGTGAGGTGGAAAATGAAAACGATGGCGGATATGGGGTGGACAACAATAACCACGGCACTGCTGCTCTCGGTGGAGATGGAGAAATACAAGAAATGGATCGAGGTAACGAGAGTGATGCTGCTCAAAATTCACGAACGCCAATCGACAATAACGAGGAAAGGAATTCCAGAGCTCAACATCGGATGGTTACATGAAACTTTCATAAGTAGGACTAAAGAAAAAAAGTCCTTGTCTGATATGGGGTAACCGATGTACATAAAAGAACTTTTTTCGTGTTTAGATTGTGAAAAACAACACCAAGAGGTGCTGCCTAACTTGTATATAGATACTATCTCATTTACCAAATATATGCATCCACTTTTAGTTACCAATCATATATATTCATTGTTAGATTTATAACTTTTTTTTAAACTATATAATATTATATATAGATTTTCGTTGACTTTAATAGAATTCCACGGAGTTATAATAGATTTTCATAAATTTCTATAATTTTACCTTCGTAGCTTTATATAGACATTTTATAAAGTTTCTCATAATATTCAAGGAACTTTATATGTGGAAATAAATTATGACAGGAAAATTATTATACGCAAAAAAACATAAAATAATTCATTAAATATTTTAAGTTGATGTCATTTTATAAATATTTATATATTGTCTCAAATATATATATATATATATATATATATGTTTGTATTGTATTAATGTGTATATTTTCGTAATATTTTAAAATGTATTGTTGACAGTAATTATAAGTTTTGACGATAACAAAAATATATTTAAGATTAAGAAATTTATCCCTGACAAATCGATTACCATGAAGTACCCAGCTGGAAATATATTAAAGCAAATTGATTCTAAGACCATCTCCAACCCGAACTATATTTTGGTGCAATTTCTACACTAAAATGGTGCAGTTTCTATAGTCAAATACAACTTCATCTCCAACCCATGTACTTCAAATCTTACATAAAAAAGGTATATTGTCAAAATATTCCTATTAATTTCTATTTGTTATATTTTATATATTATATTTGATCATCTACGTTATTTGTTTTATGTGAGGACTGTAATTAGCCGAGATGATTAACAACCTAATCAGTCCAGATTAGTGGTTTATTAATAGAGATTAATTAGCTTAGGGAGTATCGATCGAGATGGATCAGCCCGGACACAAGCTGATCCTATGGTTGGTGCTAAGCTGATAGAGGAAACTGCTTCGGGTTGCAGTTTCCATCAGCACAGGTGCGAGTTGGTTCAGTGGCCTGTGCTGATCTTAAAGGTGTAAATCGATTGGTGTCTCCTGGAGAATTGTTCCAGTTTGGAGTGCGCTGGACGTAGAAAAGGAGAGGTTTATCTTAGAAGCTTGCTGTGTAGTTACGCGAGCTGGATCAGATCGGTGCAAGCTGACAGATGAGCCCTGTGCTGTGTTTAGTCGTGCTGGGCACATGAGCTGTGCTATTGCTGTTGTAGCGTGAATAAGTCCAGTGCAGCGCTCTGAGCTGATGTCAGTTTTGGAAGCAGCATTGCAAGCTGAGTTGACTCTTGAGAGCTGGGTTGACCATCGCAAGCTGGTATGAGTATGTACCTTGTGTTAGAGTAGATGCCCAACTAGCCAACTTGTGGCGTGTGAGTTTTATAGACTCTTGTACAAACAATCTTTATATATGATATTCGCATTCTCTTATATGGCATTCTTTACTTTCATTATGTGTGTAATGATTTACAATTGCGTTGAGTAAAGACCTAGAATGCACTAAAGCGTATGTTAGATGTGATAGTGGGTATGACGGCTATATGAAACACATCTAATAGTTCACTGTGTATTCTGAACATGTTCCTAGTCGATTGGGCCGTCAAAATGAGGATAAGGCCGCCCGAGTTCGAGACTAGTATCTGCGATGTGAAGTACCATGTTTCATTGGTAGGGAACATTGTGATGTTCTGAGCA
>KV002540.1:40274-56108 GCA_001598015.1 Dorcoceras hygrometricum
GGTACGGGTACTTGTACTTGATGAAGCACAAGTCTGAATCCTTTGAAAGGTTCAAGGAATTCAAGGCTGAAGTAGAAAATAAGTTAGGCAAAAGTATTAAAGCACTTCGATCTGATCGAGGTGGTGAATATTTGAGTACTGAGTTTCAAGATTATCTGAAGGAGAATGAGATTCTCTCACAGTGGACCCCTCCGGCCACACCACAGCTAAATGGTGTAGCGGAGCGTCATAATCGGACCTTTTTGGACATGGTCCGATCTATGATGAGCTTCACTGAGCTCCCGACCTCGTTTTGGGGCTATGCGCTCGAAACGGCGGTAATGTTGTTGAACAATGTCCACACCAAGGCAGTGGATAAAACTCCGTATGAGATATGGATGGGCAAACCACCCAAGTACTCATTTATGAGGATTTGGGGATGTCCTGCTTACGTGAAGCAGACAGTGGGAGATAAGCTGGATACGAGATCCATCTTATGCTACTTCATTGGGTATCCAAAGAATTTCATTGGATACTATTTCTACTATCCCAGCGAGACAAAAGTATTTGTCTCCAGGAATGCCACCTTTATGGAAAGGGAATTTCTACTTGATAGAAAGGGCAGAATATTAGAACTCGAAGAGGCTCGAGAACCAATTGAAGTACCAAGTGAATCTCCCGCACCTACTGAGCCAGTACTAGATATGGTCGCACCTAGGAGATCCGAAAGGATTCCTAGAGCTCCAGAGAGATATGGTTTTCTCCTTGAAGATGATCAAGGTGATCAAGTTGTTGGATCTGATCCAAGAACTTTCAAGGAGGAAATTTCCGATGCTGATTCTAATTTGTGGCTTGAAGTAATGCAATCTGAGTTTGACTCAATGCATGCTAACCAAGTTTGGACTCTGGTTAACCCTCCCGAAGGAATTGTTCCTATTGGGTGCAAATGGGTGTACAAGAGGAAACTTGGGCCTGATGGTAAGGTAATGACCTTCAAGGCGCGACTGGTCGCGAAAGGTTACACTCAAAGGCAAGGTGTTGACTATGATGAGACCTTCTCGCCCGTCGCAATGTTCAAGTCAATTGGAATATTTTTAGCCATAGCCGCATGGTACGACTATGAGATATGGAAAATGGATGTGAAAACTGCGTTCCTTAATGGAAAAATTAAGGAAGAGATCTACATGACGCAGCCTGAGGGTTTCACATCTGTCGGAAGCGAGCATAAGGTATGCAAGCTTCAGAGATCGATCTACGGTCTCAAACAAGCATCACGAAGTTGGAACCTGAGATTCGATGAAACAAGTCTCACTTTGACCCGTTTGACCACTCACTTGGGGTCATCAGGCGGCGGGATTGGGTGAGACCCCGATGCATGTGGAGTCGATGCATCGTTGTCGAGGATTCACCGCTCGTAGACATGCGTGGATATCCTATGCTATCTGGGGGGATAATAGTGTATAAATCTCTGGCCAGAGTACTAGAAGTGTTTTAGGTAAATGTGTTTTCCTAGTTACACTCGCCGATGTCACTATTCGATCTCCAAGATGTACGCATAGCTATCGGATCTCTAGCGACTCTCGATTTACCAATGGTCGTTGATCTGATCGGGATATATGGATTGAAAGGACCGTACTGTACGCTAACCACGACCGACTGGTTCTTGCAGGCACTATCAGTGATACCTAGGGGATCATGGGGCGATGTTGCTAGACGCTTTACCATGATCCGTTGGGCAAATCCGGAATTGTGATTCCGGAGCCACAATGGTTGTTGGCCCACGGCTAGCTGTATCCCTGAACCATTGAGGGTCACACAAGTACTGGATTCGAGATTCCCGCACGGATACTCAGCTCAATGTGTTGAGCACGAGAAGAGGATTTCGGGAAGTGCGACTTCCTAAAAGTCAACAGGGGTCAAACCGGGGTTTCCCGCTGTTGAGGGGCAAAACGGTCATTTTGCAATTTAGGGTTATATGATCTGAAAAATTGTTTTTCACATCATAACATTCAGTTTTTGAAACTGAGTCGATCGGTCCGATCTGATCGGCGATCGGAGTTACGATGAAGTCGCAGCAATGGATATCGTCATTTGGACCCGGGCCCGATGGGCCGGTCCAAGTCCATTGTTAAGTCTATTTAATTAGACTTAATAGACTTCATAATTATACAATACTCACTTGAATCAAAAACCCTAAACCTACTTGCTAGCCGCCCCCTCCTCGCCTCTCTCACGCCGCCGCCGCCCGTTGTCGCCGGAAATTTGTTTCCGGCCAACTCGACGAGGAGAATCCGTTCATGCTGATCTCGTCAGCGCTTCTACTGTAGCCTGACGAAGGAGTCTCGGATCTGGTCGTGGACCGGATTGGCGTAAACTACCGCAATCTACCGAGAAGAGCCGGATTCTTGAAATACCGGTTGGAGCCAGGCACAAGTGCCAGCAAGGTAATCCGCTTAAACATCCTATGAATGTCGTAGTTTGTTTTGTATTTATCGTATTGATCGCCTCCCGGTTTTTCATTCTATTGTTCTTCCGATGCCTCGCCGGGGGGCGGATCCGGATCCTCAACACCTTGAGACCTGGGTGCGTGAGCTGATCTGAAAGCTTCGTGGTCTAGTTGAGAAAGTGAAAGCTGAATAGAGCATCACAAGCTGATCTGAGTGATGCGTGCTGAGTTGAGTACTCTAAGCCGATCTACGTACTGCTGGCTGAGAAGAGAGCACGAGACCTGAGATGGTCGGCGTGAGCTGAGCAGTGTAAGCTGAGTTTTAGGAGAGCTTACTGTTCTGGAGATCATAAGCTAATCTTAATGCTCTGTGATGATCTCAGATCGCGAGCTGATCTGCGTGGAACAATTTTGAGTTGAACTGCTTCGTTGTGCTTGATTGAGTCTTCTGCTGCGAGCTGTTTTGGGGGTAACAGTATAGAGATGAACAGCTTGGGGTTTTTGTTGTATGAGCGTAAGCTGAGTTCAGCATAGGGATGTTCTGGGTGCCCTGAGCTGAGGGATCAGATTTCGAGTGTTCGGAGGTATCAGCTTTTGCGTAAGCTGGTAGTATCATTCGTGTAGACCAGTGCGGTTTGTGATCTTCAGCTTGGGTCAGAGCTATTCGTAGTCGTCAGACCGGATGAGAGCTGTTTATGGTTCCAACTTTGGCGAGAATTGTTCAGTGCGTGTAAGCTGGTCAGTGCGTGATCTGACCTATTGCTGTGAGCTGTGCCGTTGTAGATGTAGCTGGCTGTTTTGGTTGCTGTAATCTGGATAGAGCATCCGAGCTGATTGATAGGGTGAAATCTGACCTGAGCTAGCGCAATCTATCTGGTAGTACTGTGTAGTTTACCCTGTGCTGAGATCGTGTGATCTGATCCGCTGGTGTGATCTGTGCTACTGTGCATGGGCAAGCTGTTTGTCCAGTCGACTTTGGTGAGAGCTGATCGTTTCTCCTGTGCTGGAGGGCACTTGATCTGTTTGCACGAGAGCTGATGTGGTTCGTAAGCTGTATCGTACGCGAGAGCTGAAGAGCGTGCGTAAGCTGAACAGTGTGGGAGACTTGTAGCGAGAGCGTGATCTGTTGAGAGCATGGCCGGTAGCGAATTCAAGCTGTTGGATGTGAGAGCTAGTTTGTATGTGCGTGCTGAGCTGTACGCAGGACTGAATACAGTGAGGAGGTCTGAGCTATTCTGAATCACTGTAACAGTGTTCTGTTGAGCGTGAGAATATATATACCCTCTCCAACTCTTAGTTATTTTAGACCACACATCTCCTTATCCTCTCCAGAGAGTTCCCGACAGATATTTTCTCAAACCCTCGTCACTGTTCACCCGACCTAGTATTTTCCAGATCGTCGGAGATTGGTCGATCAGTTTTGAGTGAGGGTACCTCGGTTAGAAACCCCTCTTATAGCTCGACATTTCTGTACCAGGTAGTTTCTCTTCTTAGCATTAACCTTTGAGGTGGATAGTGCTCTGTTGTTAGTCGTAGTTGTTCTGAGTTGAGATGCTTCGACCGTGAGATATATGAGCTTGAACAGAGCTGACTTCTTAGATATCTTGGCAGATAATACCTCTTTGTGATTTTTTCCTTGAGCTGCCAACCCTGAGCTGTTGGTCGAGACCTGAACGGAGCAGTGAGTGTGTCCTGCTTTCAGCTGTGAGCTGTGCTGAGGTATTTGATAAGATCTACGTAAGGTACGAATTGAACTTGTATTTACAGCTTTGATATAAGCATGTAAACATGTGTGGCTGATTTCCGAGCTGTCGTGGCCTTGTCGTGTGTATGCTGAGTTGCTGTAACCTATTATTCTTGTGTTGAGTTACCGAGTTGTTTTTCCTATGTTATGCATGCTTTGTCAGAGCTGTTTATGTGCTAAGCTGCTGTAGCTTTTATGCATGGGCTGTGTAACCGTGATGTTTGTTTCGAACATGTTGTCTTGCCTGTGGCTGTGGGCTGAGTTGCTCAGCCTAGTATCGCATGGTAGAGCCCGAGCTGTACTGTTTTTATACATGCGTATGAAATTCTGTAGCGGTTTACTTATGTTGTTCAGTCGTATATTTCCGTGCTGATTTGCATGGGCCATATTGTATGCTGTTGCATGAGTTTGTTGGCATGGCATACATACATATCATCTTGAGCCTGCTTCCTTTGATATCGATTAATAACCGAGTCATGATTTGCCGGCTGAGCCGTCGAGCTTTGAAATGCAATATAATCACTGAGTCGTGATTGGCCGGCTGAGTCATCGTGCCTTGGGAATTTGATAATATCACTTAGTTGTGATTTGTCGGCTGAGTCACCGTGTCTTGAAATCCAAATGCTTTCATAGAGTCGTGATTGCCAGCTGAGTCGCTGTGATTTGGGTTCCGATGATTTACCGTTGATTGTTAGCTGAGTCGTTGTGCCTTGATTACCGATGATTATTGGTAGTTGACATGCCTTGCACGATATCATATGTTTCATGTATGATCTGATAGTTGTTGTATGACTGCTCTTCGTACTGAGATTTGACCTCGTTTGTTTTCCCTTGGGGCTGCCTTGGCCGTGTGTTTGTCCATTGCAAGTTTTTCAGGTAGATCAACTGGTCCGAGAGATGCATCAGCTGGTGGAGTTGCTAGGGGATGCGATGTGTAGTTGTTGATCTATTGGTAGGATATGAGTTCGTATGCATGTATATATATGTGTGTTTTGATTGATGTTTATTACCGTTGACTTTTGATTCGAAGTCTATATTTTGATTATGCTGGTATTTTGAATGATGTATTTTCAGTCAGGGCAAAAAAGAAATTTTAACCACTTTTTAAACTTCCGTATTTTGTGTTAATTGTGTGCTTAATCTCTGATTTAGAGCATCGGGCCTGACATTTTGGTATCGGAGCTTAAACTGTGAAATCTCGTTTATTTTCTATCACACTCGAGTCTAGGCACATTGTTTGTCCTCCTGCATGTGCTTGACTACATGATTACCTGCTTTGTTTGTGCTTCCCTTTGATGTACCTCTTAGATGCCGCCGAGGAGAGGTAGAGGCAAAGCTGGTAGGCAGATTGTAGACGAGCCGAGAGTTTTGGATAGTGAGGAGGATATTTCTCAGCTGAGAGTTCCTTTGCACCGTCGAGCGAGACAGACTAACGTTGACTTGGAGCATTTGACTCGACGAGAAGATGATATGGGACTGGTTCTGACTAGGTTCCAGAGGATGAATCCTCTTACCTTCAATGGTGTTGTAGGTGGTCCTGCAGCCAAGGGATGGCTTGAGCACATGGTGGGTTCGTTTGACCGTGTGCAGTATGATGGAGAGAAGAGACCGAGTTTGGAGACATTCCAGTTGAGAGAGCAGGCGCAGCGCTGGTGGAGAGGTGCTTCCCTAGCGATGACAGAGATGGTGTTAGGATTGAATTAGGGGGTGTATCATGAGTTCTCACACAACTCACGTAAGCTCTCACACAGCTTTAGACACCAAATCCTCAAGTTGCGTGTATTTTAAGAAGTTTTGAAAATACCCAGCACGCAACACTGGAATAGGATCGCGCATGAACTCTACCAGCAGCTCTACGAGTTGGTCCTTTACACATGCGATCTAGCTGATTTAAATCTTGAGCTGCAATAACTCAGTGTTCTTGAAATGTTTGTGCATCGAGATATAGATTGAGTTATGAGATAAATCATGCGGAAACAACTCAAACTGAACACTGAAAGTCGAAAGCTTGTTAATGGTTTTAAACATATGCAGTTTCAAAATATGCAGCGCATGTATGTTAAATGCATAAAGCTGTAAAGATATACGCTGCAATTTGTTTATGGAAGTTTGGAGCTGAATCTCCTATGTCTCCCCTTCTTCCGCAACGGGAAGGATTCACTAAAAGACTTTGATTACAGCGGCGCCCACTGCAACCCAATCCGACAGCCCTCGGCTGCAAAAACTCCTAGCACCTATGCACACCAACCAGCACGCCGTGTGTCTAACAATCACTTATTTAACGCCTCAGTGAGAAAGGCTACATAGACTTGTTTAACGTCTCTGTCCAAAGACTACAAGGAGAGTGTTTGATTTGTTTCACTCAATTTCTGTTTCTCTAAACTCTCAAATATATATGAGTGAATCATGTATGAGATTACAGTGTATGCTCAATCTCTCAAAGATAAAATCTCACACACTGGGAATTGCTCCTGTCTGAGCTGGTTTCACAATGTCTTCCCAGAGCTTGTGCTGTCGACTTGATTGTTCTTTGAAGATTTCCATCAGTGCATTAGCTCACACTTTAAGTACTGAACCAGCTTGCACATCAGCTGCCACATAGTGTGCAAACTTGTGAATAGCACTGCTGTGTGTTGTGCGTTCTTCTGTTTAATGTTATGTACTTGCACAACACTCTCTTCTTCTCGCACTCTGTTTTCTGCTTGTGCTATGCTCTTGTTATATATAGCCCCTCACGCAGATTTATCCGTTGGACACAAAGTTGTAGTCGTTGAAAAGTCTTCTGACACTGTTGTACTTTGCGTCCTTTGTCTTTTAATGCGTTGCAGGCTTTTACTCACTTAAGCACGTGGGCACTGTACTTTGAGAAGACAACATAAGCAAGTAGATTTTAATTCTGAAAAGCAATCATCGTATAATCTTGTATTCAAATTGCTTTGCTCGTAGATTTGATAGCATCTGCTGATGTGCTATCTGAGCTGGTTTGACCTTAACCAGCTTGTCTATGTTTTTCTTCGAGCTGGCTTGTTCATTACACTTCTTGTCTTCTAATCTGCTCTTGTTCACTAGCTGCTGTTGTTTTGTTCTTTCATTCTCTTGAACATTTTCTGGGCTCTGAGCTTGTTTCCCAGCTGGTTACTTCTTTCACCACAGGAATCTTCCTCCACGATTACTTTGGTATCGGACGGCATGTGATCTTCTGTCATCATAAGCGTCGACATTGTTCACGATCATAGACTCCTGCCTTCGTATTTCTTCTTCCATATCTCTCATAAGCATCCATCTTGCCAAAATCTCCCTGATCCGGTTTTCCCTTCTTTGAGCTGGTCTTCTTCAGTTCAAGCTGTCTTGTCCTTAACCAGCTTGGCTCTATCGTTCTCGTCAAGAGCCACTGTGTTAGTTGCTTGTTCTCTTGTTCCATTCAGACACCTCATCCGAACCATCAGCAAGCACACATTTCTTTCACTGGTTTATTGAGCCAGTTCTTCGAGGATACTTTAAACCTTATCCTCGTAGAACTGTAATTCAGCACCAGTGATTATATCCCTTCTTCTTTGGGATATAATAACCAGTTCTTATTCAGTCTATCACCAGACTGAGATCCCTATGATGAACTGGTTAGTTGCGCTTAGTGATCTGACCTGCACTTGATCACTGCGCTTGAATAATTATCGGCACTTGAACACTGCACTTGTAGCTGTACTTGATCTACACTAGAATAGTTCTTCTCTTCACTAAATCTCACCGTGCTTGATCAATTAACCGCTCTTGTATCAAGCTGGTGAACCAGCTTGATGTTCTCTGCATTCTAGAAGTCTTCTTCTGTACCAGCTTGGGCGTCCCTTCACTGTTCCAACGTAGATATCTTCAACTTTCTAGCTTTGGCTTCCGTTTACTGTTCCAGTTTGGATATCTCCTCGTATTCTCAGTCAAGTGCAATGCACATCGCATGCCAACCGTTAGTCGAATAATCAGATTTTATGTTAATCAAAATTTAGATTCTGATATGTAAACACAGATCCAATAGATGGGTACGATGATATCGTGGGAGAGTTTTTGTGCCATCTTTCGTCAGGAGTACATCCCCGAGTCGTACTTCAACACCAAGGAGCGTGAGTTCGATAACTTGGTGCAAAGGGATCTTAAGGTGGCCGAGTATGCAAGAAAGTTTTCTTTCCTTCTCACCTATGTCCCCCATGTTGCTGGCCAAGAGAGGGCGAAGCGGAACAGGTTTCTAGAAGGTTTGAGAGAGGACCTTTATCCTTTGGTGTTGGCTAGGGATGCCCTATGTAGTTGTTGATCTATTGATTCGATATGAGTTCGTATGCATGTATATATATATATGTGTTGTGATTGATGTTTATTACCATTGACTTTTGATTCGAAGTCTATATTTTGAGTATGCTGGTATTTGAATGATGTATTTTCAGTCAGGAAAATTTTAACCACTTTTTAAGCTTCCGTATTTTGCGTTATTTGTGTGCTTAATCTCTGATTTAGAGCACAGGACCGGAAATTTTGGTATCAGAGCTTAATCTTGTATAAGCTCGTTTATTTTCTATCACACTCGAGTCTAGGCACAGTGTTTGTCCTCATGCATGTTCTTGACTACATGATTACCTGCTTTGTTTGTGGTTACCTTTGATGTACCTTTTAGATTCCGCCGAGGAGAGGTAGAGGTAAAGCTGGTATATAGGTTGTATACGAACCTAGAGTTTTGGATAGTGAGGAGGACATTTCTCAGCCGAGAGTTCCTTTGCGCCATCGAGCGAGACAGACTGACGCTGAATTGGAGCATTTGGCTCGACGAGAAGATGATATGGGGCTGGTTTAGAATATGTTCCAGCTGTTGAATCCTCCTACCTTCAATGGTGCTGAAGGTGGTCCTGCAGCCAAGGGATGTCTTGAGAACATGGGGGTTTGTTTGATCGTGTGCAGTATGATGAAGAGAAGAGAATGAGTTTGACGATGTTTCAGTTGAGAGAGCAGGCGCAGCGCTGGTGGAGAGGTGCTTCCCTAGCGATGACAGAGATGGGTACGATGATCTCGTGGGAGAGTTTCTGTCCGCCTTTCGTCAGGAGTACATCCTCGAGTCGTACTTCAACACCAAGGAGCGTGAGTTCGATAACATGGTGGAAAGGGATCTAAAGGTGGCCGAGTATGCGAGACAGTTTTCTTCCCTTCTCACCTATGTCCCCCATGTTGCTGGCCAAGAGAGGGCGAAGTGGAATAGGTTTCTAGAAGGTTTGAGAGAGGACGTTTATCCTTTGGTGTTGGCATATTCCCCTTCCACATATGCTGAGTGAACCGAGCAATAGACATCGAGGAGAGTCTTTCGAATAGACAAGCTTGGAATAGCTGGATAGAATGTTTCTTCTGTGCCGTCTGGAGTGCCTCCGTCGTAGCTTCTCAGGCACCATAGTCTTCGAACCGTCAGAGGTTCAGACCGAGAAGAAGACAGTTCAAGAGAACCTGTTCGAGTTCTTCTGGTTTCAGATAGTTTTGGTGTGGAAACGGTTTGTGGTCAATGCATTGGCAAGCATCCGACTTCGCAGTTTCGTGAGTGAAAGAGGCATGCCATATCTGTGGGCAAGCTAGACACTTTATGAGGATGTGTCCTGCAAGAGGAAAACGTTCTAACCTGTCGCAGCAGGGTCCTTCTGGTGATGCTTCGTGGAGACCGCATCCCCTTGCTCAGCCCCAATGATCAGATAATCAGCCACCGGAAGCATCTAGGTTCAGATGGCCTCCTCAATCTCAGCACTCGGGACCTCAGCGGGCTCATGTGAATTCATTAGAGGGAGCACGCTGACAATTTTTCGGAGGAGTGATCTCAGGTACTTGCTTTGCTTTTGGATTATCCTACGTGATTTTGTGTTGAACGAGAACATCACACACGTATGTTTCTGCTCTGTTGTGTTTGAGTGTGGGTTGAGTCCACCCCACCTTGTTGTGTGATGTGGTGTTTTGTGATACTTCTGCTGATGTGAGTTAGATTGTCCCGTGAGATAGTGCTTACTTGTATGGTTGAGTTGAGAAGTAAGTGTTGGTGATATCCCCGATGTTCGATAGCCCTTGTAGTGTTCCTAGATGAGGATCCTAGATTTTTACTTCGAAACAAGATATTGTTTCCAGCTTTGAGTTGGTGCCAGGATCTGCCCCGCCTTCTAGAGTTCATTTGTTGTTGTGCACCTGCTGGATTGAGGAGTGTTCGATTATAGCTAGGCCGATGCTGCTGCTAACCCAGTTGGGTAGGAATGTTGCATGGAGAAGCGGGATATGAGTCTATCCTTCAGACGCTGGTGTTAAGCTGATCTATGCAGCGAGTGAGGCCTTGGAGTCAAAGTAAGATGGATCAGTTTATATGGGATCTTTGGACGTGAATTGCGAACTGACCTTAGGCTCTTGTGAGTTGAGTAGCACTATCTGATTTGATAGTGTGTTGTTGTGGTTCGCGTTGAGTTGAACTTTCAGCTTTGAGTCAGGCTGAACGTTTTGAGCTGAGTAGCAGCTTAGAGTTCTTGCTGATTGTTTGTCGTGCCGGACCGAGTTACCGTGTAGTTTGGTAAGCTAAGCTGTGCTGGAGTCAGCTTAGAGCATGCTTGACTACTGTCCTTTTGGTGTGACAGGTTTTCTTTGAAAAAGATGATGAGGTGGTACGTCAACTACGTAGCGAGATTTCATGGTGTACCGGTCAGGGTTCGACAAGGATTCTTGGAGTACTTCTCGATGTTAGAAGAGCTTGTAGACATCTTTGGAGTCTCGGTTGGCTATACGAGCAGCTTACAACCCAACCAGATGGCCAATCTGAGTGGACCATGCAGATTTTGGAAGGCATGCTGCAAGTGGTAGCGATGGATTTCAATGGTGATTGACAGGAATTCCTTGCCTTGGTAGAGGTTTCCTGCTATTTTAGATACCAAGTGATGTTTGGGATGACATCCTTTGAGGTTTTTGCACGGTAAGAAGTGCAGATTGCCTTTTCGATTGGATGAGGAAAATAAGTGGTCTTCACTAGTATTTGTGCAGCATGTGAAGGACCAAGAGGATCTGATTTTATCAAGAGCGAAGGCTGCGCGAGATCGCCAAGACAGTTTGTGCCTTTAATGTGTGGATCTTTGGAGTTTTGGGTTATTGATCGTGTGCTTCTTGCGAGTTTCTCCTTCTAGAATGTGATGAGATTGAGGCTGAAGGGGAGGTTAGATCTTAGATTCATCGGTCTGTATGAGAGTTTTCGAACGTAATGGATCCTTAGCATGCAGATTGTTGATGCCGACTGAGTTGTTGTCGATGCATGATGTGTTTCATGTGTCTAAGCTGAGGAAATGAAAGCCAGATCCTTTTTTTGTGTTGAGGACTGATGAATTTGAGCTGGACCAGACCCTAAGATGTATTGAATATCCAGTGAGATTCTGGACAGAAAGGAGAAACAAGTGAGGAAAGAGACCATACCTTGGGTTTTGGTGCAGTGGAGTTGGTGGTAGAGAAGAGTAACATGAGCAGTGGCAACCTAGAGATGGCAAGAGTAGCCTCATCTTATTTTGGGTACTGAGTTCTCCCCTGTGTGCTGTTGATGTCTAGTTGGGTAGTCTGTGCTGTGATCTTTTTTGGTTGTGCAGACTGTTGATTTTAATTTCGAGGACGAAATCTATTAAGGTGGAGAGGATGTGAGGATTCCGAGATGATTAACGATCTAATCATTACATATTAGTGGTTTACTAATCGAGATTAATCAACTTAAGGAGTATCTATTGAGATGGATCAGCCTGGACGCAAGCTGGTCCTATGGTTTTGGCTAGGCTGATAAAGGAAACTGCTTCGAGTTACAGTTTCTATCAGGTGCGAGCTGGTTCAGTGGCATGTGCTGATCTTAGAGGTGTAAACCGATTGGTGTATCCTGGAAAATTGTTCCAGTTTTTGGAGTGCACTGGATGTAGAAAAGGATAGGTTCAGCTTAGAAGCTTGTTGTGTAGTTACGCGAGCTGGATCAGATCGGGTGCAAGCTGACAGATGATCCCTGTGCTGTGTTTAGACGTGCTATGCACATGAGCTATGCTGTTGCTGCTGGTGGCAGTATTGGAAGAAGCATTGCAAGCTAAGTTGACCCTTGAGAGCTGGGTTGACCATCGCAAACTGGTAGGAATACGTACCTTGAGACCTGGGTGCGTGAGCTGGTCTGAAAGCTTCGTGGTCTGGTTGAGCCAACGAAAGCTGAATATAGCATCACAAGCTGACGTGAATGATACGTGCTGAGTTGAGTACTCTAAGCTGATCTACGTACTGCTAGCTGAGAAGAGAGTATGTTACCTGAGCTGGTCGACGTGAGCTGATCAGTGTAAGCTGATACGAGCGTTTACTGTTCTGGAGATCGTAAGCTGAGCTGAATGCTCCATGTTGATCTCAGATCACGAGCTGATCTGAATGGACCAGTTCTGAGCCGAACTGCTTCTGTTGGTCCCGTTACACGGGGTATCATATTGCAAAAGCGCTCTGATAGCAATTGTTGGTCCCATTTTAGGGGGTGTTCGTGAGCTCTGCCACAACTCACGTTGGCTCTCACACAGCCAAGAAAACCGAACCCTCAATTTGCGTATATTTTAGAAATGGTTTGAAATAAAAGCAACACGCAACCAGCAACCATATCGCACCTAAGCTGTCCAGCTCGCAGCAGCGTTGCGAGGTGGTCGCGCGATCTGGTTTCTTAAATCTTGAGCAGCAATAGCTCATGTTCTTGAAAGATTTTGAGCACCGAGAAATAGATTGGGTATGAAATCCATATCGCACCTAAGCTGTCCAGCTCGCAGCAGCGTTGCGAGGTGGTCGCGCGATCTGGTTTCTTAAATCTTGAGCAGCAATAGCTCATGTTCTTGAAAGATTTTGAGCACCGAGAAATAGATTGGGTATGAAATAAATTCATGCAGAAACAATCCAAACAGAACTCTGAAAATTGAAAGCTAAATAAACAGGTTTTAAACAAATGTATGCAGATGTAAATGTAGTAAGCAGTAAAGAAAATACGCTGCAATTTGTTTATGGAAGTTCGGAGCTGAATATCCTACGTCTCCCCTTCTTCCGCAATTGGGAAGGATCCACTAGAAGGATTTGATTGCAGCGAGCCTCACTGCAACCCACTCTTACGACCAGCAGCCGCAAGCAATCCTAGCAACCACTGCACACCAGCCCACAAGCTGCGTGTGTCTAACTCGCTTCTTTTATGCTTCAGTGAGAAAGGCTACACACACTTCTTTAACGTCTCAGTGTGAAAGAAATTGTGATTGTGATTCACTCACTAATATATACAGCACATTTGTCAAAACTATGAGTGAATCGTGTGTGAGAAATTACAGTGTAAGCTCTTTCTCAAATGTATTCTCATACACTGGAAAGTGCTTCTTCAAAGCTGATAACTCATTTTCTTCTCATTTATTTTCTTTCTATTTTTATCTGTCGTTGTATGTGTGTTCTCACTTTTTCAGCTTGTTGTCTTCTGATATATATAGCCTCTTATGCAAATTATAGCCGTTGAAAAGGCCTGTGAAATGTTCTGACAATGTTGTACCTTGTGTCCTTTGTCACTTAATGTGTTTGTAGGCTTTATAGTCTTTGAGCTCTCTTCATTAATTGTGTTGGATCTGTTTTGACAGATCCTAATTAAGTTTTGAATTACACAAAACCTGTTGTTGTTATTCTAACAATTCTACTCTAAGTGCGCAGTTTTCAGGTCGAAGAATATGTTCAGCAGATGGTTCATAATGAATGTTCAGCAGTTGGTTTGATGCGTTCAAGGAATCAGCAGTTGAATTAGCGATGGAGACGTCCAGAGTTGATTCAGTTGTTCGTAATCAGGCGTAGGCCAAAGATAAACCAGCTGGAGCATAATAATCTAGCAGATGATGAAGATCAGCTGCTAGTGCTAAAGTGCGAAGCGAACCAGCTGAATCAAGTATTGAGAAGCTTGCTGAAGAATAAGAAGAAGATTCAAGTTATAAGTACTGCTGACGAATCTGTTAGCAGTCGCAAAGATATAAGTACTGTTGATGAATCTATCAACAGTCACTATTGAAGAAGAAGAAGATTTCATTTATAAGTACTGTTGATGAATCTATCAACAGTCGATATTCAAGAAGAAGAAGAAGAAGCGTAGATGGAGCTGGAACGAAGAAGTTCAGCAGGAGCTACAGTGATCAGATGAAGATTCAGCAGATGAGGAGTGGCGCTAATTTTGGTATGAGCTGTGATGACATCAGCCTTGATGTCATCACAATCAGCAGATGGATTTCAGCAGAAGAAGTTGAGCGCAAAGCTGAAGCGACGTCGTATTGAGTTTCAGCAGATGATGCTAAGCGCAAAAGAGAAGCGACGTCGTATTGTTATTTCAGCAGATGATGAAGTTCAGCAGATGGAGCGAAGCGCGAGAAAGGAAGCGACGTCGTATGGAGATTCAGCAGATGGATTGTAGTTGATGACGTCATCTGGTGACGTCATCCAGTCGCAAGATTCAGCAGGTAGCTTGTTTTCCAGACGCAAGATGAAGCGACGTCGTAGAAGATCCAGTCGCAAGCTACAGTGCAATCAGCAGATGCTATTTGAAGATAGCAAAACGATGTCGTTTACATAAGTTGGTACGACAGCGTTTTGCTCTTGCGATAAATATTCAGCAGGAAGATGTTGCGATGGAAATATTCAGCAGGCGCGAAGATTCAGCAGGTAGCAACAGTACTTCCAGTCGAGAGCTTATTTGTATCAGCTGTTGCTACGCTTCCAGTCGTTGTGAAATCCAGTCGCAAGAAAAGAAGAAGCAGGTGAAGTAAAGAGAATCAATCAGTCGCAAGATTCAGTCGCAATATTTCAGCAGAAGCGTGAGAGAAGCAGCAGTCGACTTGAATCAGCAGGAGCGAAGCAGTTGACAACTTACGAAGAGTTGCGAAAGCTGGATGTCAACTGCTGAGCTCAATTCAAAATGGCGAAAGCGACAGAAGCCTGCAAAAGTAAAGGACGCAAGTACTTTTACTTTACAGAGGAGCGTTGCACCAAAATGGAAAGAAGACAAGATAGCCTTCTGGAGCGCTGAAGAGTTTTGGAAGCTTTCCAACGGGAAGAAATCAGCAGAGGCTATATATTCGAAGCGACGCCCTTTGAAGTAGAGTGTGTCGTCGTCCAGTTGAGAGACGACGTTGGTGCATCTACAATACTGTGGGAAATATTCATTGATTACACAGTGCACCAACAGAGGGAAAATAATCTGAAGTGAAGCTGTCAACTAATCATTCGAGAGAGAGTTTCATTGCAGTTGACAGTGTAGCTAGAATTAGCTTGTTAGAGCATTTCCCTCGTGTGTGAGAAAAACAGAGAGTTGAGCGTTCATTGTATCAATCTCACACACCCGGATTCATTCACAACTGTTTGTGAATGAATCTCGAAATATGTTCACAGATCCCGTCCAAGCATGAAGACGTTAAACTCTTGTGTATGTAGTTAGTCACACAGTTGCGGCTGATGTGCAGTTATGAAGTAGTGGATCCTTCCGAGGTGGAAGAAGGGGAGATGTAGGATGTTGATATCCGAACTTCCATAAACAAATATGCTGTGCTGAGTATCGTGTTCCTTAAGCTTTCTGTATTATATATTTACTTAGCACGCATTGCACGTCTACATATCAGCACTT
>KV002540.1:80886-105757 GCA_001598015.1 Dorcoceras hygrometricum
TTCATTGTATCAATCTCACACACCCGGATTCATTCACATCTGTTTGTGAATGAATCTCGAAATATGTTCACAGTTCCCGTCCAAGCATGAAGACGTAAAACTCTTGTGTATGTAGTCAGTCACACAGCTGCGGCTGTTGTGCATTTGTGGAGTCTAGAAGTTCTCACAGTTGCTGGCTGTGGGATTGGGTCTGTACACGCAGTTGTAAGATCAAATCTTCTAGTGGAGCCTTCCGAGGTGGAAGAAGGGGAGATGTAGGATGTTGATATCCGAACTTCCATAAACAAACCTGCTGAGTATCGTGTTCTTTAAGATTTCAGTATTGCATATGTTACTTAGCATGTTAGCACGCATACACGCACAGCGCATTCAGCACGCACGCATAAATCAGCACTTGCTTATATTTAGCATTCGCATAAACAGTTCAGCATCTTAGCATTGCATTTCAGCAGCACACAAGCACAAAGTGTTGAACAGATTTATGTTGTACATAAATTTGTTTGAGTTGTTTTAAAATATAGGATTCAGTTCTGGTATTTTCCGCATGATTTTTAAATCATACCAGATCTGTTTCCGGTGCTCTTTGTATTTTATATGTTCAAGAACAACGAGCTATTGCAGCTCATCTTTTGATTAGCAGCGCAAAACTTTTAATTAATCTTTCAAACAAGCGCTGCTCGGTCCCAACAAATTGCATCGCAGGCTTGCTGAATTTTTTCTCTGTGGATCTGTACCTGATTTGAACAGGACGAAGCAAATCAATTTGAACAAAGTTAATTCAATCTTCACAAATGTTTGTCTTCAAACTGTTTTGCTCTGAGCTAGTTGCTGAACTCTGGGCTAGTCACTCAACTGATCTCACCCAGCTGTTCTCTACCAGCTAGTTGCAGAGCTGGTTTTCCCAGCTGGTTGCTCAGCTTATCCTGATTAACACTACGCTTCTAATCTGTCTGAGCTGATTCTAATCTGTTCTGTTCTGAGCGCTGTACATCTTCTTCTCCAATGAACTGCTCTACGCTGCACTTGCTCTGTGCTTGGATGTCTACTGCTAGATTATTTCGGGCTTCCCCTTACTTTTCCAGCTTAGACATGTCCTCTACTGTACCAGCTCGGGCGTCCCCTCACTGTTCCAGCTTGGACATGTGAACGACATCAGTGTACTGTTCCATCTCATGTACGATCTGGCCAGTTCGCATCTTTATGTTTCAGCTCAACGCTGCGCACTTAAGTTAAATCATTAGTAAAATAGCAGTAGGTTTTGTGTTAATCAAAATTAAGATCCTGATCTGTAAAAACGGATCCAACGATCTCTCCCTTTTTGATTTACATAAAACCTGAGTAAACATATGCACGAAATAATGATTTTGAAATATTTCTCCCCCTTTTTGTGGGAATCAAAAAGGGTTTCGAAATCTTGTCTTCCCCTTAATATTTAAAACAAAGCTCCCCCTTACCAGCACGAGGATTTTATTTTTTTCGAAAATAAAACATTTTAGGGAGGCAGTTTGTAGAAAAGCATGCATGATATGAATTTTAAACAACTGAATCTGTGCCAATGATAAATCTCATCTATGCAGACTAAAGGATAAATGACAATTGAATTCACAGAATCTCTTCCACTTATCTCGAACACTGTTATAGGCGCTATTCTTTCAGCGCAACCAGCGTAAGAGGTCTTGGCGTCCACATATCTCGCGCAATCTGTCAGCTCGACAGAAGAGATATTGCCACACTTTCCTTTCGAGAAACTTCTCTGCAATTCAAAAATCATTACTCCCCCTATCTTTATAGAGTGAGTTTTCAGAATATTTAAAATGATTTTGTAGCACAGAGAAAACTATCAGAGCTGAAGACATTGTAAAACCATTTAAGAAGTTTCAATTTAAAATGCTCTTTCAAGAACAACCCGCTCTGATACCAATTGTTGGTCTCGTTACACGGGGTACCAGATTGCAAAAGTGCTCTGATACCAATTGTTGGTCTCATTTCAGGGGGTGACCGTGAGCTCTGCCACAACTCACGTTGGTTCTCACACAGCCAAAGACACCGAACCCTCAAGTTGCGTACATTTTAAAAATGGTTTGAAAGAAAAGCAGCACGCAACCAGCAACCATATCGCGCCTAAGCTGGTACCAGCTCGCAGCAGCGTTGCGAGCTGGTCGCGAGATCTGGTCTCTTAAATATTGAGCTACAATAGCTCATGTTCTTGAAAGGTTTTGAGCACCGAGAAACAGATTGGGTATGAAATAAATTCATGCGGAAACAACCCAAACTAAACTCTGAAAATTAAAAGCTAAATAAACAGGTTTTAAAAAAATGTATGCAGATGTAAATGCAGTAATCAGTAAAGAAAATACGCTACAATTTGTTTATGGAAGTTCGGATCTGAATCTCCTATATCTCCCCTTTTTTCGCAATTGGGAAGGATCCACTAGAAGGCTTTGATTGCAGCAACCCTCACTGCAACCCACTCTTATGACCAGCAGCCGCAAGAACTCCTAGCAACCACTGCACAGCAGCCCGCAAGCTGCGTGTGTCTAACTCACTTCTTTTATGCCTCAGTGAGAAAGACTACACACACTTTTTTAACGTCTCAGTGCGAAAGACAACAATGATTGTTTGTGATTGTGATTCACTCATTAATCTATACAGCTCAATTCTCAAAACTGAGTGAATCGTGTGTGAGAAATTACAAAGCTCTCTCTCAAATTTATTCTCACACACTGGGAAGTGCTTCTTCAAAGCTGATAACACATTTTCTTCCCATTTCTTTTCTCTTTGTTTTTCTCTGTCGTTGTATGTGTGTTCTCACTTTTTCAGCTTGTTGTCTTGTGATATATAGCCTCTTATGCAAATTATATCCGTTGGACACAAGTTCCTAACCGTTGAAAAGTCATTTGAAAAGTTCTGACAATGTTGTACCTTGTGTGATTTTTCATTTAATGCGTTTGCAGGCTTTATAGACTTTGAGCTCTCTTCATTAATTGTGTCGCAGCCTTTGCTGAATTTTAGCTCTGTGAATCTGTACCTGATTTGTCCTGTACGAAGCAAATCAGTTTGAATAAAGTTAATTCAATCTTCACAAATATTCGTTTTCAAACTTCTTTGCAATGATCTGGTCTCTGTTCTTTGAGATGGTTGCTGAACTCTGGGCTGGTCACTCAACTGATCTCACCCAGCTGGTCTCTACCAGCTAGTTGCTGAGCTGGTTTTTCCCAGATGGTCGCTCAGCTAGTTGCTCAGCTTATCCTGATTAATACTGTGCTTCTAATCTGTCTGAGCTGATTCTATTCTGTTTTGTTCTGAGCGCTGTACATCTTCTTCTCCATTGAACTGCTCTACGCTGCACTTGCTCTGTGCTTGGATGTCTGCTACTAGATTAGTTCGGGCTTCCCCTTACTTTTCCAGCTTAGACATGTCCTCTACTGTACCAGCTCGGGTGTCCCTTCACTGTTCCAACTTGGACATGTGAACGACATCCGCGTACTGTTCCAGCTCATGTCCGATCTGGTCTAGTTCACGTCTGTAAGTTTCAGCTCAACGCTGCACAATTAAGTTAAATCATTATTGAAATAGCAGCAGGTTTTGTGTTAATCAAAATTAAGATTCTGATCTGTAAAAACAGATCCAACATCTTCGTTGTGCTTGATTGAGTCTTCTACCGCGAGCTGTTTTGGGGGTAACAACCTAGAGGTGAACAACTTGGGGTTCTCGCTGTATGAGCGTAAGCTGAGTTCAGCTTAGGAATGTTCTGGGTTCCTTGAGCTGAGGGATCAGATTTCGAGTGTTGTGCCGCTTTGTTGGGAGGTATCATCTTAGGCGTAAGATGGTAGTATTGTCTGTGTATACCAGTGCCATTTGCGGTCTTCAGCTTGGGTCAGAGCTGTTCGTAGTCGTCAGACCGAACGAGAGCTATTTATGGTTCCAGCTTTGGCGGGAACTTTTCAGTGCTTGTAAGCTGGTCAATGCGTGATCTGACCTGTTGTTGCATGCTATGCCGCTGTAGATGTTGGGGGCTATTTTGGTTGCCGTAAGCTGGATAGAGCATCCTGAGCTGAATGATAGGGTGCGATCTGACTTGTTAGTGCAAGCTGTCTGGTGGTACTGTGTAGTTTACCCCGTGCTGAGCTCGTGTGATCTGATCTGATGGTGTGATTTGTGCTACTGTGAGTGGGCAAGCTGTTTGTGCAGTTGACTTTGGTGGGAGCTGATCATTTCTCCTGTGTTGGAGGGCGTGCGATCTGTTTGCATGAGAGCTGATGTGGTTTGTAAGCTATATCGTACGCGAGAGCTGAACAGGTTGCGTAAGCTGAGAATTGTGTGAGAACTATAGCGAGAGTGTGATCTGTTGAGAGCATGGTCTGTAAAGAGCACGAGCTGTTGGATGCGAGAGCTAGTTTTTATGTGCATGCTGAGCTGTACGCAGGACTGAATACAGTGAGGAGGTCTAATGTAACGACCCTACTTTTCTTAAAAGGAAATCAAGAAGATTGGGGTTCAAATTGAAAGACCCAAAAATTTCAATCTTAACAAACATAAAGTCGTTACTAACTTTCTGGACTAAATTGCGAATAAACACAATTCATATCTGTTGAAGGAACTCAAACGTGAAAAATAAAAAGACACGGAACTATTTCACATCTGATTAACAATACATACGCTAAAATGATAGAAATCTGATGATTCAAAAGAAACTGTATACATAGTTTAAACATGAAGTCTGTACAGAATTTCGACAAAACAATCGAAACTAGAAATCTGATACTACAAAACTACAACTAGAGTTTCTGTACAACAAAACAAGGTCTGAAAGAAACAAAGAAATCTGTTGTCCATGATAAACACATCCTTCCTTTCTGATCATCTCCCTCCAGCTCCTTACTTCTCATTACCTGCACTTAATGAAAACTAGTGAGCCAAAGGCTCAGCAGGTAAAATATGGAATAACGAAATCATGCAATAGAACTGAAATCTGAAATTATAAATACATAACTGAGGTCTGAATACGCTTTAGAATGAACAAGCGCAATAACATACCTAATAAATCTGATAGAAACTGAAAGCATAAACATAATCAAATTCTGAAAACATTTTTTTTAAACATTTCTAGAGCTGTGATTAAAACCACACTTGCGCTCTTCTTTCATTTTCTGAAACTATGACAACACTTTAAATATTTTGGTTCAATTCGTTTGATCAAACTCCTGATATCAGTCTCTTAGCACTATGGCTCATGGTGAAGGGATATACGGATCCGTAGACCTATACACCTGATCCTTCCTTTGTTGAAAGGGCACGGTTCGTCAGCCGCGCACTCACCCTTACTCTGGGGACCCTCTTTGTTGTCATAACTTAAAACATTTTCTAAAACATCGTTCTACTCTTTCTTTTCTTTATTAAAATCTGTTTTCTTTCTCTCTTGTACGAATTACTGGTTTTTCATTTGTCTAATGATGCTCTGGAATTTCAAGGGATTTCTCTGTAAAACTTGCGAAAATGAAACTGAATAAAAGATCTCAAATCTAATCAATTGAATCAAATAATTCTTTCGAATTAAGCGAAAATGAATAAGGAATCAAATTCTGGAATTTCGTTATCTGTTGAAGAAAATGAACAGTAACTATCTGTTGAAGAAATGAACAGTAACTATCTGTTAATTATCCGTTGGTCAATGTCGAAGTCAACGCAACTTAAATAAAGAATTTCAGTTGTTGAACAAACCAACAGCTGAACAATATCCCAACAGCTGATGAACAAAACCAACAGCTGAATAGGAATTAATACATCAGCTCACAACAAACGAAGTCAACAGCTGGTCATGAACTAAACAACAGCTGACAACAGCTGAACACATACGAAGGCAACAGCTGAATCATAAACAAATGCAACAGCTGACAACGAAATAATGCAACAGCTGAGAACCAACAACTGATGAACAATAAAACCAACAGCTGATGAACAAACTAACAGCTGATGAGCAATAAAACATGCAACAGCTGAACATGAAATAGTGCGACTGCTGATCGCAACTACTGAACGCAAACAACGCGACAGCTGAAATCTATACTTCGAATATTTTCAACAAAGAAATATCAGTCGTGGTATAAGAAACAGATTTCAAACTTAACCAGGTGAATGACGATGGTTTTCCTTTGTCTGAAGAATTCAAAATATCTGAAGAAATTTCTGAAAGTGATCGAATAAGCTACTTGTAAGCTACTTCAAAAAGAAATCTTTGGAAAACTCAGGAAACTATTGGACGAACATCATCAAACCATTTTCTAAAACATTTCTGGATCAAAATATAGTAAAATGCAACTTTCATAAAAACAGAGCATAAACTTTTCTGAACTTTTGAAGAACAGCCGAAGCCATCTTCCTTTCTTTAAAATCTCATATAAACATGCAAACAAAATTGAATATATGCTTTCACTGAGTGAGAATGAAACAGAGTTTACTTACCTAAATTCTTGAACACAATCGCAATAGAAATTCATCCAACCACTAACACTCCGATCGTTCCTTCGAAAAACTTTAAAAGTCTTTTGTTTGGTTTCTTGAGAGAGAGCACCACTTAAAAATAATTTGATTTGAAGATAATGATGCATGAAGCAGCTAACATCGTATATATATATATGATTTATAAATGCCTAGAGAATAAACGCATTTAAATCAATATGCCAAAATCTTCTAAAAGCGTACTCTGTTCTAAAATAAAATGATGCACATGGAAACCGGACGTTTTAGTTAAAACAAAAGGATTCGATCGACTTGCTATAATCGGCTAAACAGCTTCTGTAATCGTATTCTAACATCTGAAATCTATTCAAGCTGAAGGCTGATTAAAGTATAAAATCCAACGTCTGAATCTTTAACATAATGTGACAACTGATATCACGAAAAGCTGAAACTCAACTCAATATGCAATTGAAGCTGAATTTACGTAAACATGAAATCTGAAATTTAGCTCTTAAATGATAAAAAGCTAAACAATACATATCTGAAATCTGAAACTCGATATAAATCAAGAGTTAAATAGAATAGCATTGTAATCCCTAAATCTCATAACTTTCTAATTTGTGGCCTCTAAAATATCTGTGCATTACATCTGAGCTGATCTGAAATCACTTTAGGAGTGTTCTGTTGAGCGTGAGTATATACACCCTCTCATTGACCAACACTTAGTTATTTTAGACCACACGTCTCCTTATCCTCTCCAGAGAGTTCCCGACAGTTATTTTCTCAAACCCTCGACACTGTTCACCCGACCTAGTATTTTCTAGATTGCCAAGATTGGCCCATCAGTTTTGACTGAGGATACCTCGGTTGGAAACCCCTCTTCTAGCTCGACGTTTTTGTACCGGTTTGGAGCCAAGAGGAGGCCGTATGGAGGGAATATCTGAGGAGTTGGTGAGCTGTGTGTGATTTTCGATCGAGTTGAGCTTCGATTCAGGTAACCGTGTTCTGCTGGTGTTAGTTTCTGTTCTTAGCGTTAACCTTTGAGCTGGATAGTGCTCTGTTGTTAGTCGTAGTTGTTCTGAGTTGAGATGCTTCGACTGTGAGCTGTGTGAGCTTGAACGGAGCTGAATTTTTAGATATCTTGGCAGATACCTCTTTTGTGGTTTTTGCCTTGAGCTATCGGCCTTGAGATGTTGGCCGAGATCTGAACAGAGCAGTGAGTGTGTCCTGCTTTCAGCTATGAGATATGCTGAGGTATTGATAAGATCTACGCAAGGTACGAATTGAACTTGTATTTACAGCTTTGAGATAAAAATGTGAACATGTGTGGCTGAGTGCCGAGCTGTCGTGGCCTTGTCATGTGTATGCTGAGTTGCTGTAACCTGTTATGCTTGTGCTGAGTTACCGAGCTGTTTTTCCTGTGTTATGCATGCTTTGTCTGAGCTGTTTATTGCTAAGCTACTGTAGCTTTTATGCGTTGGCTGTGTAGCCGTGCTGTTTGTTTCGAGCATGCTGTCGTGCCTGTGGCTGTGGGCTGAGTTTCTCAGCCTAGTATCGCATGGTAGAACCTGAGTTGTGCTATTTTTATACATGTGTGTGAAATTCTGTAGCGATTTACTTATGTTGTTCAGTCGTATATTTCCATGTTGATTTGCATGTGCCTTATTGTATGTCGTTGCATGAGTTTGTTGGCATTGCATAAATACATATTGTAATGCCTGAGATTTTTATGTCGTGATTAAGTAAATTGGAAATTCTGAACGTTAGATTATGGGTGAAGTCTGGTTGAGGATTCTTGAGTTTCTTTTGGAAATGTTATGCTTCGACTTTGAAATTCTTCCAGGTGAAAGCTGGTTGAGATTTGAAGTTTGAGTTAATTTCTTAGCATTTGGAGGTAAAACGCTGCCGTTTTGGATGAAGTCTGGTGCGTTGCATGAATTGGCATGAGCATATGATGAAACAGTATCGTTTTGATAAGTGCTAATAAATCCAGTCGACGCACGTAATTTGATTTCCAGACGTCAACTCTACTGTAGCTTGAAGCTGGTTTCGCGAGAGAGTTAACGACTGGATTTGATGACGTCAGTTATGCGACGTCGTTTGTATTAGTTAGAACGTAGCGTTTAATACCACGTCTGGTACCAGCTTTTGTATTTTGAAACCAGTCGACTAGCAAGAAGCGACACCGTTTTGTGTATATTGAAACGCAGCGTTTTGATGCAACGTCTGGTTGTCCAGCTTTTGGAATTTTAGAACCAGTCGTTGGATTGTAAAACAGCGACCAGTCGAGAGATTTAAAACCAGCTGATGGTTTGTGTGTCTGCTGGTTAACCAGTCGTGGGTGCAACGCGATGTCGTTTTGACTTATGGAACAGGACCGTAATACGACACCGTTTGAATTAATTAGCAGGACCAGTCGCTGAAATATTTTAGTGTGACCAGCTGATGAGTTCTTTCAGTAGAGATTGGAACCAGTCGTGGGTATGTTGTGATGTTGTATGAATTAATTATGACGGCATCATTTTTGATGTTAAATAAACACAACGTCTGGGTAGTATTGCGACCGAGTAGTTCAGAAGCTGGGAAATCTGGTTGTGATTGTGAAAGCTGGTTTATGTTGCGACTGGATATCACTACAACTGAGTGTAGCTATTGCTTCCAGTCGTGAGAATTGTTAGTACCAGTCGCAAGAATTACTCTGTAAAGAAAGGAACAGTGGATACGTATAAGCACTGATCGAAGAAGCTGGGTTTCGAAGCGGTGGGAGTTTATCCTATGTTGATAGATAAATACTCAGCATGACACGTGCAATTCGAATTGAACACATTGGAAATGCTGCAGATAACAGAAATATACACCTATAAATAGATTGACTTTGAATCCTTATAACTGTGGTGATAGATATCGCAGTATAACTCTGTGAGTTACTAATTATAAGTACGAGAAAGCTGAAGAGATGTTTGAAGAATTGAACAGAGAGTAACGAAGGTATACTTTGACATGAGAGTCAGGGATTAGATCATTCAAGAATGAGATTTCTTGAGTATCCCGATAAAATCACATACTTGAATTACTTTTCTTGATTTAGAACTTGAGTTGTATGTGTCGATCCATCCCAGGTAGTGGATCTTTTCTTTTGACATGAGATTCATGACATGAAGAGAATTGAATTGATTCTAATGCCCAGGACTGAGATGACCTGATTTTTGAAGCCTGAGATGGTTTCGTTAGGTGGATATCCATGTCAAGATCGTATACGAATCTTGATGGCATTGATGTGAATGGAATCAATTCTGAGAACGAAGCATTGAGATAGATGCATTGCATTTTAGAATTAATATGATTTGATATACATTTTATTTTATTGCATGTATATGTTGATTATACTGAGATTGTTTCTCAACGGAGTTTATCCGGATGTTGTCTTGTTTTGTATGTGTGCATGATAACAGGTAGAAGAGAGCTGAATTGATTGGGCAAGGGTAGCGAGAGAATACTACCTAAAAGAAGGGCGAGAAGGATTTGATATACATTTTATTTTATTGCATGTATATGTTGATTATACTGAGATTGTTTCTCAACGGAGTTTATCCGGATGTTGTCTTGTTTTGTATGTGTGCATGATAACAGGTAGAAGAGAGCTGAATTGATTGGGCAAGGGTAGCGAGAGAATACTACCTAAAAGAAGGGCGAGAAGCAAGAAGACTAGGCACCAGTTTATAGTCTAGGTTTTGGATAGTTAATCTTAGTCTTGCTAGAATCGGGTTTTGTAATTATGGATCAAATTTGTATGAATGAATTTAGGTTGTAATAACCTTGTACAGTAAGTGTACTTATAAATAAATAGCCTTTGTGATACAAGTTGAGATCTTTAGTCTTCTGCTGTTATATATATATATATAAAAATTGTTACGAACCAGAGATCACTTAATAAACTCGTTTGGATTAACTAATCGCCCATTAGATGAGATTAGACTAATTGTGGGAAGAGAGTCTCACAACAGGTGGTATCAGAGCGATGTTAAGGTCTTGGATTGAACTAGATGAGTGGGGTAGATTGAGTTTTCGCAATTGAATTATTGCATGCCTGCATGATATATGTCTTACTGTTTTGAATTTATATCACTTGATTACTGGGATTAAATGGTAAGAGTATGCTGAAGAGTTATGAGAATTACATGCTTTTTGAAGTGGTAGCATGTATTGAATGAAGCATGAATCAGAATTCGATCTTTTGACAAGTAGCACATTGATGTGTGCTAATCAGAGGAGGGATTGAGATTTGTTAGTGATATGATGAAGAATTGTGAACAAATGTCTCTGATTTTTTTTAGATATGCCTCCTCGAAGAGCGACTACTCTGCAGATTGGGACAGTTCCTAGAACAGAGCAGGGTAGTACATCGACTGATACTTTGAATGCAGCTGCTACTCCGATGGAAACATTGTTGAAACGATTTCAGTCTTTAAACCACCAACTTTGATAGGGACAGAAAATGCCATAGACTGTGAGAACTGGTTGAAGACATAGAACAGTTATTCGAAGCATTAGATTATACCGATGATCGTCGGGTGAAATTGATAGTACACCAGTTGCATGGTCTTGGTAAGAGCTGGTGGATAGCGACGAAGAAGGCATTTGAAAACCAAGGCACTGTAATTACTTGGGCAGTGTTTAGAACAGCGTTCTATCAGAGATTTTTCCCAGTCTCTTATCGAAAGGATAAAGGAGCAGAGTTTGCAAACTTGAGACAGGGGCAGTTGATTACTTGGGCAGTGTTTAGAACAGCGTTCTATCAGAGATTTTTCCCAGTCTCTTATCGAAAGGATAAAGGAGCAGAGTTTGCAAACTTGAGACAGGGGCAGTTGAATATTGAAGAATATGTTGCTAAATTTACTAGTTTGCTTAAATTTGCTCCACATGTTGCTATCAGCGATGAAGAACAAGCTGACCAGTTTATTAATGGATTGAATCCTGATGTGTTCACTTTGGTGAACACTGGCCAACCAAGTACTTTTGCCGATGCGTTGAATCGCGCAAAAGGAGCAGAAGCTGGATTGCTAAGGCAATGAAGAGCACAATTTGTGCCAGCAGCAGCCAAATTAGCACAAGAGAACCCACAGATTCCACCACCCCCTCGATTTGAGGCTGGAAGCAGCAATAGTGGAAAGAAAAACTTCTTCAAGGGAAAAGGGAAACAATTCAAACGTGCAGGAAACTAGTAGCTCTTCTAATTCAAATGAATCCAAACAACAGATAGGTGGACAAAACTCTGGTGATTACTGTACCAAGTGTGGAGGCAGACATAATACAGAACAGTGTAGGGGAGTATTTGGCCGTTGTAACCTCTGCAATCAACCTGGAAATTTTGCAAGAATTTGTCCTCAACGAGGTTCTGGAAGTTCACAGAATACAGGGGCAACAAGACCAATGTCACTGCAAGAAAGGCAAGTGCCCTCTATACATTCGTTCCAACCTCAGAATCAGCAACAGGGTAGATCAGGAGGTATCCAGACAGTGAGCCAACCCCCTAAACAGCAAGCAAGAGTGTTTACTTTGACTGAAGAGCAAGCACAAGCAGCTCCTGATAATGTTATTGCAGGTAATTGCTATTTGTGTAGTTTTCCTGCTTATGTATTAGTTGATACTGGTGCGTCACACACATTTATTTCTGAGTATTTTGTGGTGACACATTCATTGCCCACTGAATCATTGACTGAGGTAGTATCGATTTCTTCACCTTTGGGAAGGGGTATGTTATCAGTAAAAACAGTTAGGACTTGTATACTACAGTTTGAAGGTCATGAAATTGAGCTTGATTGTATTGTACTTGGGTTGTCTGATTTTGATTGCATCATCGACATAGATATGTTAACCAAGTACAGGGCAACAATAGATTGTTTCCAGAAAGTGGTGCCACTTAGACCCGAGAAAGCTGATGAATGGAAGTTTTATGGTAAGGGATCACGAGCCAAAATTATTTTGATTTCTGTGATTTCTATGACTAAGTTATTACAGAAAGGAGCAGAGGGATTCTTGATTTACGCAGTAGATGCGATGAAGAATAGCCCGAATCTGGTTGATATACCAGTAGTTTGTGACTTCGCTGATGTCTTTCCTGATGAAATTCCAGGATTACCTCCATATCGAGAGGTAGATTTCAGCATTGAATTGATGCCAGGTACACAACCGATATCGAAAGCACCATACCGAATGGCACCAATTGAATTGAAGGAACTGAAAGAGCAGCTGGAGGATCTTCTTACCAAGGGATACATTAGACCAAGTGTTTCTCCTTGGGGTGCTCCAGTACTATTTGTGAGAAAGAAAGATGGATCAATGAGGTTATGTATTGACTACCGGCAACTAAACAAAGCGACGGTAAAGAATCGATACCCTTTACCTCGAATAGATGATTTGTTTGATCAATTGCAGGGTTCTTCAGTATATTCAAAGATTGATTTGAGATCCGGATATCATAAATTGAGAGTAAGAGATGAGGATATATCGAAGACTGCCTTTCGAACGAGGTATGGTCACTATGAGTTCATCGTTATGCCGTTTGGATTGACAAATGCTCCAGCAGTGTTTATGAGTTTAATGAATAGGGTATTTCAGAGATATCTTGATGATTTTGTGATCATATTTATTGATGACATTCTGATCTACTCTAAGAATATGTGCGATCATTCAAACCATCTGAGAACAGTTTTGCAAACTTTAAGAAATGAGAAATTGTATGCTAAACTGTCGAAATGTGAGTTTTGGTTGCGAAAGGTAATATTTCTTGGCCTTATCATTTCTGGAGATGGTATTTCTGTTGATCCAAGCAAGATAGAAGCTGTGATTAATTGGCCTAGACCAACATCTGTGCCAGAAATTCGAAGTTTTATGGGTCTTGCAGGGTATTATCGACGGTTGATCCAAGCAAGATAGAAGCTGTGATTAATTGGCCTAGACCAACATCTGTGCCAGAAATTCGAAGTTTTATGGGTCTTGCAGGGTATTATCGACGGTTTATCCAGGATTTCTCGAGTATTGCAAAGCCTATAACTCAGTTAACACAGAAGAATACACCGTTTATTTGGTCAGAGGCTTGTGAAAACAGTTTTCTTGAACTAAAGAAGAGACTAACTACCGCACCAGTGTTGACAATTCCTTCAGGTACTGGGGATTTTGTGGTGTATTGCGATGCTTCTCACCAAGGTTTGGGGTGTGTGTTGATGCAACGAGGACACGTGATTGCATACGTCTCGAGACAGCTAAAAACACATGAAATCCGATATCCAATTCATGATCTTGAACTGGCAGCCATTGTGTTTGCATTAAAGATATGGCGACATTATCTTTATGGTGAGAAATTTGAAATCTTTTCTGATCATAAGAGTCTGAAGTATTTGTTCTCACAGTCTGAATTGAATATGAGGCAACGAAGATGGCTGGATTTATTGAAGGATTTTGATTGTGAAATCAAATATTATCCAGGGAAATCAAATGCAGCAGCCGAGGCTCTTAGTAGGAAAATTTGTGCGTTATCTGTATCTACTGTGGGAGTATCTAATTTGATTGAGGATTGCTGTAATTCTGGATATTTGTTTGACACAGATAAAAAGTCGATGAGAATTTGGTCTATCAGTGCTGAACCTGAGTTGTTGATTCGAATTAAAGAAGCACAGAAGAAGGATTTGAATATACAAAAATCTGTTGAGATGGTTAAATCTGGGCATTCATCGGAATATAAAGTGAGTGCTGATGATGTTTTATATGTGAATAACAGACTTGTTGTTCCAGATATAACAGAGTTAAAACATCATATATTGAATGAGGCTCATAGAAGTAGATTCAGTGTGCATCCTGGAGGTAGGAAGATGTACAATGATCTAAAGAAGCATTACTGGTGGAAACAAATGAAGACTGATGTGGCTAATTTTGTTTCGAAGTGCTTTACTTGCCAACAGGTGAAAGCTGAAAGGAAGAAACCTGCTGGTTTATTATAAAGTCTGTCCATTCCTGAATGGAAGTGGGATCACATTTCCATGGACTTTGTAACAAAATTACCAAAAACATCTCGAGGTTGCGATGCTATTTGGGTAATTATCGATAGGTTGATGAAATCTGCTTGTTTCATTCCATATCGAATGACCTATCGACATGATCAAATGGCAGATCTCTACGTTAAAGAATTGGTCAGACTTCATGGTATACCAAAATCGATTGTGTCTGATAGAGATCCACGATTTACTTCACACTTTTGGAATAGTTTGCAACAGGCTCTGGGTACGAAATTGTATTTGAGCACAGCATATCATCCTCAAACCGATGGGCAAACTGAAAGAACAATTCAGATTCTTGAAGATATGCTTAGAGCAGTAGTATTGGATTTTGGTGTTTCATGGCAAGATTCATTACCACTGGTAGAATATTTGTACAACAACAGCTATCAAACCAGTATTGAAATGGCTCCGTTTGAAGCGTTGTATGGGAGAAAATGTCGTTCACCATTGTATTGGGATGATGTGTCTGAGGTACCTGAGTTGGGACCAGATTTGATCAGGGAAATGACTGAGAAAGTAAAACTAATTCAGCAGAAAATGAGAACAGCACAAAACAGACAAGCGAGGTATGCAAATATCAGACGTCGGCCATTGTGTTTTGAAATAGGGGACAGAGTATTCTTGAAAATTTCTCCTTTCAGGGGTACAATCAGATTTGGTAAAAGTGGAAAATTGTCTCCAAGATTTATTGGGCCTTATGAAATTCTTGAAAAGATAGGCGATCTTGCTTATCGATTGGCATTACCTCCATCTATGTCTGGTATACATGATGTCTTCCATGTATCTATGCTGAGGAAATATATACCTGATGCATCTCATGTTATTCCTGCTGATGAAGCTGAGCTTGATGAAACTCTGAGTTATTTGAACAACCAATTCAGATACTTGATCGAAAAGAATAAACAACTCCGAACAAAAACTATTCCGTTAGTGAAAATTCAATGGAATCGACATGGAGTTGAAGAAGCTACATGGGAAGTTGAGGAAGATATGAAACAACGATTTCCCTATCTTTTCCAATGAGGTTAGTCTTAATCAGATTCTAGTATCTCATGATTATTATGTGCATATAGAGACTACTGATGAGTTCGAGGACGAACTCAGATTTTAGAGGGGGAGAAATGTAATGCCCGAGGTTTTTATGTCGTGATTAAGTAAATTGGAAATTCCGAATGTTAGATTATGGGTGAAGTCTGGTTGAGGATTCTTGAGTTTCTTTTGGAAATGTTATGCTTCGACTTTGAAAGTCTACCAGGTGAAAGCTGGTTGAGATTTGAAGTTTGAGTTAATTTCTTAGCATTTGGAGGTAAAACGCTGCCGTTTTGGATGAAGTCTGGTGCGTTGCGTGAATTGGCGTGAGCATATGATGTAACGGTATCGTTTTGATAAGTGCTAAGAAATCCAGTCGACGCACGTAATTTGATTTCCAGACGTCAACGCCAATCAACTCTACTGTATCTTGCAGCTGGTTTCGCGAGAGAGCTAACGACTGGATTTGATGACGTCATTATGCGACGCTGTTTGTATTAGTTAGAACGCAGCGTTTAATACCACGTCTGGTACCAGCTTTGTATTTTGAAACCAGTCGACTAGCAAGAAGCGACACCATTTTGTGTATATTGAAACGCAGCGTTTTGATGCAACGTCTGGTTGTCCAGCTTTTGGAATTTGAGAACCAGTCGTTGGCTTGTAAAACAGCTACCAGTCGAGAGATTTAAAACCAGTCGATGGTTTGTATGTCTGCTGGTTAACCAGTCGTGGGTGCAACACGATGTCGTTTTGACTTATGGAACAGGAACCGTAATACGACACCGTTTGAATTAATTAGCAGGACCAGTCGATGAAATATTTTAGTGTGACCAGCTGATGAGTTCTTTCAGTAGAGATTGGAACCAGTCGTGGGTATGTTGCGACGTTGTATGAATTAATTATGACGGCGTCGTTTTTTATGTTAAAGAAACACAACGTCTGGGTAGTATTGCGACCGAGTAGTTCAGAAGCTGGGAAATCTGGTTGTGATTGCGAAAGCTGGTTTATGTTGCGACTGGATATCACTACAACTGAGTGTAGCTATTGCTTCCAGTCGTGAGAATTGTTAGTACCAGTCGCAAGAATTATTCTGTAAAGAAAGGAACAGTGGATACGTATAAGCACTGATCGAAGAAGCTGGGTTTCGAAGCGGTGGGAGTTTATCCTATGTTGATAGATAAATACTCAGCATGACACGTGGAATTCGAATTGAACACATTGGAAATGCTGCGGATAACAGAAATATTCTCCTATAAATAGATTGACTTCGAATCCTTATAACTGTGGTGATAGATATCGCAGTATAACTCTGAGAGTTACTAAGTATAAGTACGGGAAAGCAAGAGATATTTGAAGAATTGAACAGAGAGTAACGAAGGTATACTTTGACATGAGAGTCAGGGATTAGATCATTCAAGAATGAGATTTCTTGAGTATCCCGATAAAATCACATACTTGAATTACTGTTCTTGATTTAGAACTTGAGTTGTATGTGTCGATCCATCCCAGGTAGTGGATCTTTTCTTTTGACATGAGATTCATGACATGAAGAGAATTGAATTGATTCTAATGTCCAGGATTGAGATGACCTGATTTTCGAAGCCTAAGATGGTTTCGTTAGGTGGATATCCATGTCAAGATCGTATATGAATCTTGATGGCATTGATGTTAATGGAATCAATTCTGAGAACGAAGCAATGAGATAGATGCATTGCATTTTAGAATATGATTTGATATGCATTTTATTTTATTGCATGTATATGTTGATTATACTGAGATTGTTTCTCACCGGAGTTTATCCGGCTGTTGTCTTGTTTTGTATGTGTGCATGATAACAGGTAGAAGAGAGCTGAATTGATTGGGCAAGGGTAGCGAGAGAATACTACCTAGAAGAAGGGCGAGAAGCAAAAAGACTAGGCACCAGTTGATAGTCTAGGTTTTGGATAGTTAATCTTAGTCTTGCTAGAATCGGGTTTTGTAATTATGGATCAAATTTGTATGAATGAATTTAGGTTGTAATAACCTTGTAGTTGATAGTCTAGGTTTTGGATAGTTAATCTTAGTCTTGCTAGAATCGGGTTTTGTAATTATGGATCAAATTTGTATGAATGAATTTAGGTTGTAATAACCTTGTACTGTAAGTAGTACTTATAAATAAATAGCCTTTGTGATACAAGTTGAGATCTTTAGTCTTCTGCTGTTATATATATATAAAAAAAAATTTGTTACGAACCAGAGATCACTTAATAAACTCGTTTGGATTAACTAATCGCCCATTAGATGAGATTAGACTAATTGTGGGAAGAGAGTCTCACACATATCATCTTGAGCCTGATTCCTTTGATACCGATTAATCATTTAGTCGTGATTTGCCGGCTGAGTCGTCGAGCTTTGAAATACAATATAATCACTGAGTCGTGATTGGTCGGATGAGTCGTCGTGCCTTGGGAATTTGATATAATCACTGAGCCGTTATTTTTCGGCTGAGTCGTCATGCCTTAGAATCCAAACGCTTTCACTGAGTCGTGATTTCCAGTTGAGTCGTTGTGATCTGGGTTCCGATGATTTACTGTGATATTGATTGCTAGCTGAGTCGTTGTGTCTTGATTACCGATGATTCTTGGTAGCCCTCATGCATTGCACGACATTATATGTTTCATGTATGATCTGATAGCTGTTGTATGATTGCTCTTCGTACTGATTTGACCTCCTTTGTTTTCCCTTGGGTCTGCCTTGGCCGTGTGTTTGGGCATTTCACGTTTTTCAGGTAGATCAGCTGGTCCGAGAGATGCATCAGCTGGTGGAGCTTCGAGCGTTGAGTTCCTAGTTATATATATATATATATGCTATGTCGATTCATTGCTAGGGGTTGCCCTTTGTAGTTTTTAATATATTGATTCGATGTGAGTTCGTATGCATATATATATATATATTGAGTATGCTGGTATTTTGAATGATGTATTTCAATCAGGCCAAAACGAAAAATTTTGACCACCTTTTATGCTTCCGTATTTTACGTTAATTGTGTGCTTATTCTCTGATTAGAGCACCGGACCTGACATTTTATCTCATTAAATTATCTTTATGTATTTATATTTCAATTAGTTGTTTTTGTTTTAGTTCTAAATTATTCTGTTGCATACTCATTGTTAAATAAATATTTAAAACTTAATCAAAATAACTTTTAATATATTTTAAATTAAATTATATTTCTTATAAGAAAAAATATGAATCTATTACAATATTTAATAAAAATGGTAAAATTAATTGTTTAAGTCAACTACGAATAAGTTAAATTATTTTAGATTATTTTATATAAATAAATTTATTAAATAATTTTTGAAATAAAAAAAAAAAGAGGAACACACCAAAATAATGCACAACGAAATGTTTTGCGCCAAATTTGGTGATGGGGTTTTGGAGGTTGCACTAATTTGGTGATATAGTTCAATTGCATTAGGTGTTTTACACCAATTTTGTGCAGGGTTGGAGATGCCCTATGGATACATCATTTACGGAAATGAATAAAGGTGGAAAACTATGTGCATTTAATGTATAGTACCATTCCAGGAAGCTATGCATAAAGTATTAAATTATCATCATATTGTTTCAGGAAAGCTACGTTGCTCAGAACTGACGTGAGTACCGACCATAATTATTAATGTTGGGACAATCATATATATCACTGGATATTCAAAAATCAACCAAAAAAGGAGAGATATTTTCACTCACCATGCTCTTGTTTAGTGATGCTAACAGCATTGAGCGTCGTAAAATGTTACCAGTTGGCGACTCATCATGCACTCTGATATCGCTAAAAGTCATATTTGTTGTAGTCATATATGGATAAATTAATTATTAATCATCACCAGATATATCCTTCCACCTAGCTCCCTCCACCACTATTTAGCGAGTTATAATTCGTACGACACAAATATTATACTATTTATATCCAAAATTATTGAATACAAATCAAGCTCTAACATGTTAGAGCTTAGAATATTACCGAGTCAAATTTCAACATTAAAAACAATTAAATTTTGTTTTTATTCTATTTATTTATATGATATAAGATGAAAACCATGATAGGATCGAAAAAGAGTTTTGAGAAGGTTGAATAAACTATTTTAAAAATATCTCTTTAAAATCATTGTTCGAGATAAACCAAGTAACCAGCTAATTTGTATCTCAGTCTGTAATGATCTTTCAAGCTACAAAATGATTTGTGTTGAAAATGCTTGATCAGTTATTGAACACGAACGCAATAAATAAACAAGATAGAGACAAGAGTTTGTTTCTAAAAGTTCGAAACAACACATCCACATCTCATCTTCTTCCAAACTAGAAGGATATCAACGAGAATACTCTGATCTTAATTATATAATATGATCAAATCCACTAAATCAGATCACGGTTAAATTAAACTCCTAGTTATTCACTTACTAACAAAAGAGGATATGTTAGTTTACAATAGAATAAGTTCTCAGCCTAATCTGATTTACATATTCTCTCTTAAGGTCTAATGTGATTCAGTATAGCAGAATCAATACATTCAAAGTATAAGTATAACGACTGTTTTAATATTATAAAGAACAGAGGGCATTGATCGATTGGAAGGTTGCTAGAAAATTGCTCAAGGATCTTTTTCTCATCTACTGCTTCTAGTATTTATAGCTTCGGGATTCAAACATAATAAATCTGAATGATACTCTCAAACATTGAATCCTCGTATGTTCATCCTTTGGAAATAAATGAACCATTTAATGTCCTCTGCAAGCTCCATACTGATGCATTAAATGATCCTTATTTTTGCTTCGTAAGGCAATTCTCGTACTTTCTGATCTCATTTTGATTGTGCATTACAAGTCCAAGGACTATAACTACTGCTCTTAAGTCAAATATCAGTACATGCTCTGATATGATCTGTTGATGTTCTTATTGGTCTTATATGCTTAGCTTACATGATTTAAACTAACTCTCCATATACTCTGCTCTGATATGCTATCTGATCTGATATCTAATCTGCATCTTAGTCTGATATTCTTTTGAACATCCTAGTCTGATATGCTCTTGAAAAACCTAGTCTAATCTTGTCTTGAACATCCTAGTCTGTTCCATATGAGATATGTTCTGTTCTGGTCTATTTGACCTAAAGCTGATCTCTGATATGTTATGGATTAGGTCTGAGCTTAATATTTGTTAACCAAAACTTAAAATTTTTTATCTTAGTAATTTCTCCTTTGTTGTTGATGAACGTAGACAAATAGACTTGAATAGAACTTTTTTTTATCATGAAGTCTATAATCTATACAAAATATAATTCTATTAATCTAATCAGAAAATACTATCAGTCACTGGTCTTGCAAAATCTGCTGAACTCCTTCTCTAATCTGATCAAAATTCTTTTTAATTTTCTCCTATCCCCACCACTATTTCCCCTATTTTTGGCATCACGACCTCCTTCTAAACATTCAACCACCTCAGCTAATTGAGTGACAATACTGGTGATTTCTGCTATTACTTCTATTTTGCATTGATCAACCTTAGAGACCAAGGCCACATGTAACCAATTTTAAGTCTGGCGAATAATGAGGTGTACCTTGTCTTGCTCTGTTAAAACATGCAGTACAACGCCAAAATACTTAAACATGTGTTCTTTAAAATTTTATAAAACAGCTGTAGAAGATAACTGGTCCAAATTCAAACCACTACTGACTACATTCTTCAAAGATTCCATTACTTTTCGAAGGGATTGTGATTTTATATTGCATCCTTTTCAACTATGGGCTCAGTCGGGGACTGATAGAGTGTTAAGATAAAATTTATAAGTTTTGGTGATAACAAAATAAGACTAAGAACTGAACATAAGTATGCACAGAACATTTCAGATTCCGTGATGTCATGCCATTGAGTTGAAGATTTAGGAGTCGAGAACTCTGAGTTAAGTTGCGTTGACATCTGAGTTGACCATTTGGGAATTGATCAGATATCGAGTCTAAGTTTTCAGTTGTCGATTGAGGAATTCTGAATTATGTTCCAAGATATTATTTGATTAATTGGTTTTATCGGTTATCGAGACAGTCTTTCAGATTTGAGGGGATTCAAAAGCTACAGTGAGAGATCTGTTTAGAGCAAAGTATATTCAGACTTGATTCAGAGGCTTTAGTAACAGATTCTATCGACTAAGATGGTATAACTCAGACTCTTTGCAAGCGATTCAGATGTTTGTAATAGGAAGTCAGATCTGTATATGCTAATTCAGATTTTGAGCTAATACTGACGTTCAGTTTTGACAGAGTTTATTCGAAAGAGCTTTACGGTATTTCAGATTTCGTTAATGAACTTAGATTGGACAGATTTGACGCATTGGCTTACAGTTTTATGTTATCAGTTTTGATTACGAGAACAGTTCAGTATTCAGATTTGACATATTCAAGAATACACAAAGAGGAAAAGATTCGTTTAACAGAGTGAACTTTCAAATGTGAGCTTCGAACCACTTCAGATATCATAAAAGGATTATTTGAGGAGAATCAACGGTCATGATTTAATCGTATAAAAGCCTGGAATTAAGGAGACAAGATCGAGCTATTTTGGGTAAAATTGCACAGTATGCAGAGTGCTTGATATGATGATTACCCGCTTTGGAATATAAGTCAATTTAGCCCTGAAAAGCACAGTTTACCTTTTGCATGGCATTAATGGAGCATTAAATGCTAAGAGACGATGAAGATATGCAAAAGAGCTTATCTCTACTGGCTACATTTATTGACCGTTGAAGACAAAGAGTATAAATAGTCGAAGATTTAAATGGAGAAGCTCTCGGTTATTCTCTACCATTAACGACGCTTTCTCTGCTATCATAACACTCTCACATACTTACTGGGAATCCTTTATCGAAAATTATTACAATCGCAGTATTAAAATCTCGAAGAACACTCAAGTTCAAGCCTTCATAGATTTAATCTTCGAGATATCTTCTGGTTTACGTTTGTAAACAGTTCTTGTTGATAAAAGAACCAAAAGATTTACAGTACTCACTATATCGTATTTCCTTGTAATATCCAGTGTTGAGTCTGTCAAAGACTTGCTGTGTGAAGCGGTCTGAAAAATCAAGTTGTTTGTAGTTAGGCAGTTGTATCTGCATGTATTGGTGTTTTCTAGGAGTTCACTTAGAGCGAGGCTCAGTGACTAGGTGGTAGACAGAAGCTGTGTGCATCAAATTCTTCTAGTGAAACCTTCCTGCAAAGGAAGTAGGGGAGACGTAGGATCTTCAGATCCGAACTTCCATAAACAAACTCTGAACCTTGCATTTTTACTTTACTGCATCGCATTTATATTTATACTCTTCACTGATCAATCAACTTCTTTCCGCACATTATTTGTTATTCGAGAAATCAGATTTGGGACTGAGATACCTCGGATCTGATAACTCGGATCTGAGTTAAGCGAGGCGCTTATAAAATCATTTTTAAGGTTTCGAAAAGTAAAAATCTAAAGGAGTTCATTCAACCCCCCCCCCCCCCGTCCCCATTCTGAACTCCTAAGGCTGTTTTCGATCCATATTGATCCTATCATAGAGAACAGGAATCAAAGGATGTCCTGGTTCAGAATCTGTTCTATGTGCATAAGATATAGGACCATCTTGAGAATTCTCAGCAGCAACTTGAGCTGCAGTATACACAAATTCAGAATCTTTCTGTACAAATGCATAGCCTTGCTCAGCTGCATTTGAAGGAGTTGTCTGTTGAATCTCTGGAGAATGAGCCTGATGCTCAGCTATAGTATGTTGTTCTTCTCCTTCAGCTGATTCAGCTTGCTGCTCTTCTGGACTCTGAGTCGGATGCTCAAAAAACTCTGATCTGGAGCATGTTGCTTCCTTTTATTTTCAATAAATTGTTCTTCTTCTGTACACTCTAGTGGTTATTGCTCATCAAAACTGGTCGGAGCCGGTTGCTCCTCTTTATTCTCAAAGGGATGGATTTTCTTCACTAAAAAATATGCAAAGTTGAGCTGCTGTCATCCGAGGGGTAATTTCTCCAGTAACTTCCTCCATGAAAGAAGATTCAGGAATCAGTACAGATAGACCATGCTTCACCTTTGCCTGCCTATACTATAAGCAAACTTAAACAAGCTCAGCTTTTAACAGCCTTATGGTCATAACATCTTGGTTGGCGGTTGGGCTATCTTTTTCAAAGTTCTTCCACCTAACACCGACAAATACCGCAACATGACCTATTTAAGCTTAGTTTCGACCATTCCTTATTAAATCTTCAAACACCATGTGTTATGATCAAAAAGCAGTGTTTGGAGTTTAGAGAGGGGTGAATAAACTCTAATGAAAAATTTTGCTTTTAAATAAAACTTGATTGCAGATCAGCTCTGTTATAAGCTGATTGCTGAACTTAGTCAGGCTGCCTTCTTGAGCTATAAAAATGATTTTATGCGGAAAAAGCTCAATAAGAACAGTGAACAATATATGTATGCAAACACGTAAATAACACAAGGAGAAGATTTTTGTTTCTGGAAGTTCGAAGCAACGCTTATACATATCCCCTTCTTCCAAGATGAAAGGATTCCACTAGAAGACTTTGTTTAGTATATAATATATCATAACCACTCAGCTGGCCGTACCAAACTGAACTCCTAGTATCAACACCTCAAAGCAGGCTATGTATTACAAGTGATTGTGTGAAAGATTTTCGAATGAATATGAAATGAAAGTTCAAGCCTAGCAGATTCAGTTCTGAGATGAATCTGGAATACAACAGATGGAAATATTTCTGTGAATAGTAGTTGCAGCAGAATGAAAGACACGACAGCTCTTTCTTTTTTTGATTGAATTCCGATCAATTTTGTATTTTCGTATTGTTTGATCTGTGCAGCAGATCAGATCTGGATTTTGATGAACACGAAACTTGTTCTTATTGTTGGGGATCCAGATCACGCCCCCCGGCGAGGCAGCGGAAGAACAGAAAATAAACAGCCGGGATACGATCAATACGATGAACAATTCAAATAATTATGACATTCATAGGGTGTTCAAAACACTACCTTGCTGGCACTTGTGCCTGGCTCCAACCGTAGTTACAATAACGTCGGCTCTTCTCGGTAGATTGCGGTAGATATCGCCAATCCAGTCCATGACCAGAAACGAGACTCCTTTGTCAGCCTGCACTAGAAGGACTGACGAGATCAGCATGAACGGATTCTCCTCGTCGAATTGGCCGGAAACGATTTTCCGGCGAATACGGGCGGCGGCGGCGGCGGCGCACGTGGGCGGCGGCGTTTGGGAGAGGGGGGGGGGGCTTCTAAGAGTTGGGGGTGGG
>KV002540.1:116264-129107 GCA_001598015.1 Dorcoceras hygrometricum
CCTTTCAATCCATATATTCCGATCAGATCAACGACCATTGGTAAATCGAGAGTCGCTAGAGATCCGATAGCTATGCATACATCTTGGAGATCGAATAGTGACATCGCGAGTGTAACTAGGCAAACACATTTACCTAAAACACTTGTAGTACTCTGGCCAGAGATTTGCACACTATTATCCCCTCAGATAGCATAGGATATCCACATGTCTGCGAGCGGTGAATCCTCGCATCTCGACAACGATGCGTCGACTCCTACATGCATCGGGGTCTCACCCAATCCCGACGTCTTATGACCCCAAGTGAGTCGGCAAACGGGTCAAAGTGAGACGCCTATCATGTAGAGTCTCAATGACGTTTCGAGTCGTGAGGACTAATCAGTACAACCAAGACCTCGGACTTATCCACTCGACAAATGATAACCACTTGAAAAGTCCGAAGGAGGGTAGTCTAATAGATCACCAGGTCACTATCTATCTGCATGCTCAGAACATCACAATGTTCCCTACCAATGAAACATGGTACTTCGCATCGCAGATACTAGTCTTGAACTCGGGCGGCCTTATCCTCATTTTGACGGCCCAATCGACTAGAAACATGTTCAGAATACACAGCGACTATTAGATGTGTTTCATGATAGCCGTCATACCCACTATCACATCTAACATACGCTTGAGTGCATTCTAGGTCTTTACTCAACGCAATTGTAAATCATCATACACACAATGAAAGTAAAGAACGCCATATAAAAGAATGCGAATATCATATATAAAGATTGTTTCATACAAGAGTCTATAAACCCACACGCCACAAGTTGGCTAGTTGGGCATCTACTCATACACTTATGATTCTAACGATTTAATTGAGTGCGCAAGTCTAAGCTGAAATAGATCAGATGACGAAGAAGCTCATAGGTCTAAGCTGGAATAGTAGGGGACGCCCAAACTGATCCAGCAGACGACATCCAAGCTGAGTCAGCATAGAGCAAGATCAGCTTAGTAAATAATGATCAGGACCGAGTTGAAAGCTGAAGAACTATACAGTATAAGAAGAGCTGAGTTCGGTTATGAAATGCAGATCAGTTTAGCATAGATGGAGCTTTGATTTAGAACATTTCATATCATCTTAGAGCAGTTCAGATGAGAACAATATGGAATCAGCTCAGAGAAGCAGTTCAGAATCAGCTCAGGGCAGAATAGAACAAAATCAGCTCAGATCAGTTGAAGCGCAATAACAAATCATATTAGAATCAGCTTAGAGAAGAAAAAGTTCAGGGACCAGAAGCAGTTCAGATCGGATTAGAAGAGCTGAGAGAATCAGATTAGATTAGAGCTTACAAGATCAGTTCTGATCTTAGAACAAATCAGATCGAAAGATCAACTCAGATAAGCATATCAGACGGAATCAGCTTAGAGTTTGTCAGAACAGAGCACCACTGAGTCGATCAGCTTAGAGCAGATAAGAACAAGATAAGCTTACGACAGAAACATATCAAGAGCAGAAAGACTCAGATTAGAACAGAATATAGCATATCACCTCAGAGCAGCTTAGAGAAGAGCACAAAAGATCATAATGAAGCTTCAGCTAGACACGAAGGTTATCAGCTCAGACGAATTAGTTTGTAAAATATTTATTCATAATACTAGAAGACAAACTAATTTGTCTAATCGAGATAGAGTGCACATGTTCAAAGTCAGCAAGCCTGCAAACACATTAAATGATGAAGGACACAAGGTACAACAATGTCAGAAACTTTAAATAAGCTTTTTCAACGGCTAAGAACCTGTGTCCAACGGATATATCAGATCAAAGGCTATATATATCGAGAGCTGAACTTAAGTGCGAAGTGTGCGACGATAAACAAAAAAACAGTCAAGAGCTAGTATACTTAAGTAGCAGCTGGTGTACAAGCTGAGAGCTGGTGCCCAGGTGTGAGCTGGTGCACAGCCGAGAGCTTAAATGTACAATCACTATAGTCGACTGCACAACTTGGAAAAAATATGAAGATATCAGCTTAGGAAGAAGCACTTCTGAGTGTGTGAGATTAATATTTGAGAGAGTGAGCTTACACTGTAAATCTCATATACACACATTCTGTTAGAGTAGATGCCCAACTAGCCAACTTGTGGCGTGTGGGTTTTATAGACTCTTGTACAAACAATCTTTATATATGATATTCGCATTCTTTTATATGGCATTCTTTACTTTCATTATGTGTGTAATGATTTACAATTGCGTTGAGTAAAGACCTAGAATGCACTAAAGCGTATGCGAGTTCGAGACTAGTATCTGCGATGCGAAGTACCATGTTTCATTGGTAGGAAACATTGTGATGTTCTGAGCATGCAGATAGATAGTGACCCGGTGATCTATCGAACTACCCTCGTTTGGACTTTCCAAGTGGTTACCATTTGTCGAGTGGATAAGTCCGAGGTCTTGGTTGTACCGATTAGTCCTCACGACTCGAAACGTCATTGAGACTCTACATGATAGGTGTCTCACTTTGACCCGTTTGCCGACTCACTTGGGGTCACAAGGCGTCGGGATTGGGTGAGACCCCGATGCATGTAGGAGTCGATGCATCGTTGTCGAGGATTCACCGCTCGCAGACATGCGTGGATATCCTATGCTATCTGAGGGGATAATAGTGTATAAATCTCTGGCCAGATTACTAGAAGTGTTTTAGGTAAATGTGTTTACCTAGTTACACTCGCGATGTCACTATTCGATCTCCAAGATGTATGCATAGCTATCGGATCTCTAGCGACTCTCGATTTACCAATGGTCGTTGATTTGATCGGGATATATGGATTGAAAGGACCGTACTGTACGCTAACCACGACCGACTGGTTCTTTCAAGCACTATCCGTGATACCTAGGGGATCATGGGGCGATGTTTCTAGACGCTTTACCATGATCCGTTGGGCAGGTCCAGAATTGTGATTCCGGAGCCACAATGGTTGTGGGCCCACGGCTAGCTGTATCCCTGAACCATTGAGGGTCACACAAGTACTGGATTCGAGATTCCCGCACGGATACTCAGCTCAATGTGTTGAGCACGAGTCATATCATAACATTCAGTTTTGGAAACTGAGTCGATCGGTCCGATCTGATCGGCGATCGGGGTTACGATGAAGTCGCAGCAATGGATATCGTCATTTGGACCCGGGCCCGATGGGCCGGTCCAAGTCCATTGTTAAGTCTATTTAATTAGACTTAATAGACTTCATAATTATACAATACTCACTTGAATCAAAAACCCTAAACCTACTTGCTAGCCGCCCCCTCCTCGCCTCTCTCACGCCGCCGCCGCCGCCGCCCGTTGTCGCCGGAAAATTGTTTCCGGCCAGTTCGACGAGGAGAATCCGTTCGTGCTGATCTCGTCAGCGCTTCTAGTGCAGCCTGACGAAGGAGTCTCGGATCTGGTCGTGGACCGGATTGGCGATAATCTACCGCAATCTACCGAGAAGAGCCGGATTATTGTAATACCGGTTGGAGCCAGGCACAAGTGCCAGCAAGGTAGCGATTCTAAACGCCCTATGTATGACGATTAATGTAATTGTCTGTTTTTTGTATTGATCGCCTCCCGGCACCTGTTTCTTGTTCTTCCGCTGCCTAGCCGGGGGGCGGATCCGAATCCCCAACACATTCACTCACATATTGAGAGTGAGAGAAACAGTTCAGAGTGTGTGACAAAAAAAATCAATTCAAATGTAGTCTTTGAACAGAGACGTTAAACATGTTCTTAGTGATGCAGCTCAAACATCTTGCGGGCTGGTGTGTAGTATGGTGTGCTAGGAGTTCTCACAGTTGCGACTATTGGGATCGGGTTATTACAGAAGCTGTAATAATCAAAGCCTTCTAATGAAACCTTCCAGCAATGGAAGAAGGGTAGATGTAGGAGATTTAGCTCCGAACTTACAGAAACAAATTCGGGTGTTTTCTTTACAGTTTTCTATTTACAGTTTTCTGTTTACAGCTTTCCGCATATATACACTTGCATCGCATATTTTAAATCATCAATTTTCAATTTTCAGAAAGTTTTTCGGGTTGTTTCCGCATGATTTATTATCATACCATATCTACTTCTCGATGCTAAAAACCTTTCAAGAACCAGAGCATTGCATCTCATGATTTCCTTCGTTCAGATCGTGCAGCTCTGCTCCGTGCTGATTCAGCTTAGGCGCGATCTGCTTAGCACGCAGAGCTAGTCAGCCCCTCCCCACTCCGTGCTATTTTTAAAACCCTTATTTAAAAGCAAGTGATCTGAGTTTTTGATCCATGAATTGGCGCCCGAACTGTGTGAGAGCTCACAGGTACCAGTTCTCGGACCCTTCACCATGTCAGTCTCAACCCATGACAAAATTTGATCTTCAGCAGCTGCCATATCCTTAATGGGTTTCATTGAATTAATCTTGTTCACCCGCAACATGGTCCAAAACCTATTCCAGGCAACGAAGTTCTCCGGTCGTGGTTGAACAAACTGGGGTTCTTGTTCCATTACAAGCCAAAAGGCTTATTAAACCCGGTTAGGCTTGTTATTATTTAGGATGTCTTTACCCTTATTGTTTGGATGTATGCATGGATGGTTGCGAGTAACCCAATTAATGTCATGTATGATGATACTCTTGTAGGAGGTGGGCCGCTCCAAACTGATGACTTCTCTCAACTGGTGGAGGCACAACTGTAATAGGTTGCATCAGCTTATGTTGCTTCGATCGAGCTTGCTTAACTAGTGTAAAAACTTTCTCCAAAGCTTTACTGTCCCTGTAGCGATGATTCTGAATCACATGTCGGCAAACGAAGTTTCTCTTAGGAATCATGCCATCTTTTCCAGTAGTCTTTTCTAATACTCCACCAACTTGCAATGACTGCTCAACGATCTCATGAATGTCTCCAGAACGCACCAAATGATATGCGAGCAGAATTGAGTACTTGAGCCCGAGCTGGAGAGAAATGCCCCATGCGAGTGGGCTGGTAGCGCTGCACGGACCGGTTCGTTTTATGATTTGGTGTAGACCGATTCCGGGTTGTCCAGATCTGGAGGTAGTGCAACGTCGTTTTGGGTCACCAGTATAGATGTTGGTTGAGTGTACGATGTGCTGGCGGTGAGATTTGGATGTTCAAGCTGGTTGTGCGTATCTGTTCAACGAGTGTGAGCAGCTGTGCGTACCAGTTTTGAGGAAACAACGTGTTGGTACGTGCGTGAGTTGGTATCAGCTTTGATACGAGCTGATAAGCAAATGTGATCTGTCTACGTAGGCGCGATATGTTTGTTGCGAGTGGGAGATGATGCGACGTCGTTTGATGACATCAGCTTAGATGTTGGTTGCTTGATCAGGTCTGCGTGATCTGTTGAGATCTGCTTATCTTGAGCGGGACTTCTGCACGACGTCGTTTGGTGGTAGTCAGATCTGGTATAGCATAGAGGAGTCAGATCTGGTGAAGTGCTCAGATCTGAGTTGGTTGACTTTCACTGTAGCAGATCTCGGGACTTAGTAATCGGCTTTGACTTTGATCGTGTATACATTTCCAACACTTAGTCAATTTTAGAACCGATATTTCTATCTTCTTTCCCAAGATCCATCGACGTTTACTGCCCCCAAACCCTTACTGTTCATCATACTCGATTTCTCCCAATAGTCGTCGATTTATGCCGCCGTTTGGAGTCTGGTCGGTGACGCTGAGCTTGTCTCCTCTAGATATTTCGATTGGTACCATTTTGGAGACTTGGACTGGCTGTTCGAGGAGGTGCGACGAGAGTAGAGCGTTTGAGTATTTCACGATTTACCAGTCCGATAGACCTCTCATTTCTTTAGCAGCTTTGGGTAAGTGATTTCTTCTTATTCTAAGCTTCGATTTAGAGCTGGTTGGTCCTATGTTGTGTAGTCGTGAATGTTCTGGACTTCTCAGCCATAGGTGGTAGGCTGAACGAGCTTAGATATGAGCTGATTTGTTAGATATCTTGGAAGATTTGAGCTTTCAGGCAGCTTCTGTTGAGTTTCTTGGTGAGCTAGTAGGGCAGCAGATCTGAGCATGTTGTTGGAGCGGTGTTCTCGTGTGATCTACTGAGGTAGTAGCTGTCTAGAGGTTTGAGGTATGGATTGAGCTCTTACTAGCAGCTTTAATATCAGCCTGAGAATATTTCTTTCGTGTTTGAGCTGTTGTGATTATGTGTTATATGATTTTGTGTGATCTTGCTGGTTTATGATGATGATTCGTGTGCCTAATTGTATATGCATGTGAATTATTTACTTGACATTCATGCATAGAATATTGATCCTACGTTCGTTGAGACCTGATGATCATTGAGTCGGGATTTGTCGGTTGAGTCGTCGTGCTGAGAATCCAATATCTTCGCTGAGTCACGATAGCCTACTGAGTCGCTGTGATTTGGATTCTGATTGATGATTGAGATTTGATTGCACAGCTGAGTCGTTGTACCTTGCTTACCGATGATCCTTGGTAGCCCTCATTCATTGCACGATTGAAATATTGCATGCCTGATATGATTGATGCTTTATAGATGCTCTTCGTACTAAGGTTTGACCTCGTTTTATTTTCCCTCTTTTTGGGCTGCTTTGATCTGTGTTGACCTTTGCAGGATCTTCAGGTAATCCAACTGAACCGAGTGGAGCGTCGGCTGATAGATCCTCATTGTGAGTCCCAGTTATATGTTATGTATGGTATAAATAAAAACCAGGGGATGTCCTGTGTGGATTTTGTGTTTGGGGATCTGTATTTGACGCATAATTGGTTATGTATTGCTGCTGTTGTTGTTTGGATTTTTGAGTTAAAATCCATATTTTGAGTATGCTTGTATTTTAAGAGTTGATTTTAGTTCAGGGCAAAACGAAAATGTTTAGCCCATATTTTATTCTTCCGTGTAATTAAGATTAATTGAGTCATTAATCGTTGATTTAGCGCATCGGGCCTGACAGTAGGTGTGAACATATTTAGTGTTTAACACCTTCAGAGGATGAAGAGTCATCAATTCCCCAAGGTAAACCCCAGAAAACCACTCCAGAAGTATGTTAAAAAAACTTTGATTTCCTTCTTCTTGCTAGAGAGCTTGGAATTTACATGTGAGAGAGAAATCCAGCTTCATCCTCTCAATTGCTTCACTAGAAAGGCTAGAAAAACTATTAGTGCCCTCAGATGGGAACGGAAACTCCTCAACAAACATCTGCTGGGTGATAGTGACCTTCTGTACACCCACGGTGCTGATGCCCGCTCCATTTACCACCGAAGCTCCAGCAAAAAACTGAATGAGGGCCTCCTCGTAGATCAACCCTAAGAAGCCCAGAAATCCTCTAAGTCCAGAAGAATCCAGAGTCTTAAACATATCCACCATGCTTTCGTCGGCCAGAGAAAGCACATCGCCGAAGTTATTTGTAGAGAATTGCTTGCAACATAAGCCATTAGTGAAGATTTGAGTGAAATAAAATAACAAAGAGATTATTTTGTAGAAGAATGCATGGAGCTTAAGATCTGATTTCAACGAGAGTGCTAAGAATGCGTAAAGCAAATGAAAATGGTACAAGTATGATTTATATAAATGATAGCGTAAAACACACTCGACAATACACGTGTCAAGCTATGGTAATAAGACGTTGGAAATTAAACTTTGTAATTGTACATTATGAAAATATGTTTCAAAAGGTGATAAAATCGCAACTGTTCATACGCTTTAACGTATCAGATGAGATACAAGTTGTTCAAACACAGAGATATGATCACACTGCATATGTGCCTGAGCTGATTCAGATCAACATGGACACATTCAGCCGACACAAAAGCTTATTAGTTTGAACTATTGTTCCCCATACGTAAATGCATATAGAACTTAAAACATATTAAGTAGACCAAGAATAATTCTAAAATAAGAAAACATAGTGTCTAGTGTAGGCTTTGTAAAGATATCAGCAACTTGCTAATCTGTTGGCACATATTCCATATGGATTTTCCTATTTCAGCGAATGGCTCTTTTAAAATGATTTCTTATATCAATTTTCTTGATCCTCGAATGCAGTATGAGGTTCTGAGTGATCGTGATTACACTAGTATTGTAAATAGGTACTTCAATTGCATAAACTCCATAGTCCTTTGGCTGTTGTTGAATCTATGGCTGTTGTTGAATCTAGAGCAATTGAGACACCAAATGCCAGTTGCTTAGATACCCTGCCTCTGCTATCGATGTCGCTATGGAGGTCTACTTCATTTTGAACCAGGATATTAATCTATCTAAAAATAATTTACAAGTCTCATTCATGCAACACTTATCAATATTACAACCTGCATAATCTGCATCAGAATATCTAATCAAACTGAAAATTGAATATTTGGGATACCAAAGATCACATTCTAAGTGTCTTTAAGATGATGTTGTTAGAGTAGGTGCCCCAACTAGCCAACTTGTGGCATGTGAGTTTTTGTTGACTCTATGTAAAACAATCTTTACTTATGAAATTCGCATTTTATGAATTTTTTATCTTCATTATTATGATTATAAACTTGTTGATAAATACCTTGAATGTACTATAGTGTATGTTAGATCTGATAGTGGATTGGGTGGATATCGTGAAACGCATCTAATAGTAATTGTTCGTTCTAAATCAGTTGCTAGTCGATTGGGTCGTCCATAACAAGGATAAGGGTCACCCGAGCTTGAGACTAGCATCTGCGATGTGAAGTACCATGTTTCACTGGTAGGGAACATAGAGATGTTCTGAGTATGCAGATGGATAGTGACCTGGTGATCTACCGAACTATCCTTGCTAGGATTTTTCAAGTGGTTACCATTTGTCGAGTGGATTAAGCCCCAGGTTTTGATTGTACAGATTAGTCCTTATTACTCGAAACATCATTGAGACTCTACATGAGAAGCACCTCACTTTGACCCATTTATCGACTCCATGAGGGACGGGTCATCAGGTGGCGGGATTGGGTGAGGTCCCAATGCATGTAGGAGTCGATGCTTTGTTGTCGAGGATTCACCGCTCGCCCTTGTGTGTATCCTATGCTATATGAGAAAATAATAGTGTGACAAATATCTATCTAGAGTACTAGATGTGCCTTAGGTGAATGGGTTTACCTAGTATCACATGCGATGTCACTATTTGATCTTCAAGATGTATGCATGGCTATCGCTATGATATGAAAGGATCGTACTATACTCTAATCAATACAACTGGTTCTTTCAGACATTACTAGTGATACTTATGGCATCATGGGACGATGTTAGTAGAAGTTTTACTATGATCTGATGGATAAGTCTAGAAATGTGTTTTTGGAGTCACAAAGAGTTGTGAGCCCACGGCTAACTGTATCTCGAACTATTGAGGGTCACACAAGTACTAGTTTCTCAATTCTCATTTGGATTTGGTAATCAAGGTGTTGAGTACAATAGAAGGAAGGTCGGGAGCATGATTTCCAAAATTATTTGTGGGAGTATGACTTCCATTTTAGCCAATGGAGTGGAATTGCAATTTTATCCAGTGGTCTGAAAAAAAAAATTTCACATCATAATGTACAGTTTAGAAACTATGCACGTCGGTCTGATTTGACTGTCGATCAGGGTTATGATGAGACCACAATGATGGATTTAAATATGGTTGGATCGGGCTTGGGCTTGCCTTGGGCCCATTAACCTAGTTTGAGCCCATGAAATATCTATAAATAGATGTCTTGGGGGAGCTTCTCAAATGCACCAAGTTGAGCAACCAAGTTTGCACAACTCTCTCCCTTCATCTCCTCTCTTGGCCGCCCCTTCCCGCCGCTGGAACTTGTTTCGGCCGTCTTGGCGTGGAGATTCCATCGACGGAATCTTTGTTGGTTTTCTAGTGAAATCAGCAAAGGAGTTGGGATTCTGGTCATGGACCGGATTATGCACTGTTCATGAATCAACCGTTGAAGGGCCATCTCCCTCTGAGAACTGGTCGGAGCTGGCGCTTAGTCGCCAAAGGTAACTACTAAACATCCTATGCATGTTTATATTTTGATTTATCACATCTGAACGTCCTCGACCTCCTCGATCGGTTCACGGAGGAAAAAAACTTTTTTAAATCTTCCGCTGCCTGTCGGGGATGTTATCCGGATCCACCACTGCTCTAGTCTTTCATATTTTGTTCTTACTTCCATATACGATATTCAATTGATTAAAACAAGAATTTTGTATCTGGTATGCTAGCAATCAAGTATGACATTGATCCTATAATCTCACGATTCAATGATACTTCAATGGCAGTTCTAGCTTCATCTTTATCTAATTTGATGGACGTACTCATCGGAGTGGGCAGCTGAGGTTTTCCATCTCGAACTTCTTCATAAGATCTTTGGTATACTTATCCACTGTCCCAGTTATAAAATCACGGTCAACTAAAATTTTGGACAAAATATCATACTAAGCTCTTGGTGCTTCTTTCATATTGTAAAGAGCTTTGTTCAGTTTATACACATTATCTAGATTAGTACGACTTATGAAGTCATGAGGTTTTGTAACATATACTTTCTCAGATAAAATAATTCAAAAATCCATTTTTCAAATCCATTTGAAAAACTTTAAATATTTGTATGTAACATACGCAATAAATGTTCTAATAGCTTCTAATCTGACTACTGGTGTGAATGTTTAATCGAAGTCTATTCCTTCTTCTTGACTATAACCTTATGCAACTAACCTAGCTTCTTTTCTTGGAAATACTTCATTTTTATTAAGTTTATTCCTAAATAACCACTTAGTTTCTGTAACATTGTTAGGATCAAGCGCTTACGACTAGGCCAAAAACTATAGCTATTAGCAAAGGTGCAACTTTATTTCTTTATAATGTGGCAGCACATGGTGCACATATTGTGTGCATTAGGGTTGGGTTGTTATGCCCATGAGTCAGGGGAGGTGCGTGTCTAACTGTTGGTGCTGTCTCAATTCCCTTAGAGATCAGTCTTATGATTCCCATACCATTTGACATATCCCCAGCAGAGATAGCATCATCGTTAAGATCTAGCATCACACTTTTACAGCCCACATGACCAACCAAATCCAGCGGCGCAACGTCAGCATCTTAACGTACGAGAACTTCCCAGGAGGTCATGTGAGGATTCAGATTTTAGGAATTTGATTTTTGGGAATTAATTGGTCTCGAATTTGAAGGATTTAGATTTTTGGAATTTCGAGTTGAAATCTGAATTTTTGGTGAGAAATCTGTTCGGTTTTGTTATATGAAATATGTTCGAATTTCGGGTGAAATCTGTCCCGCTTTGGTGTTGAAATCTGGTCGTGACATGTTGCTGAAATCTGTTAGTCTAAGTGCTGAAATCTGTTGCACTTAGGGGTTGAAAATCTGGTTGGGAATGTTGGTGAAATCTGTTGCGCAAATTGGTTGAAATCTGGTTGGAGCATGTTGATGAAATCTGTTTGTGAAATCTGCTCCTTTCTGTCACATGAAATATGTGTGCTATTGTGGTGAAATCTGTTACATTGTGTGGTGAGATCTGCCCAGCAAGTTTAGTTTAAGCGAACAGATTTCACCGTAGAGTTGCGCAAGGTAGTGACCAGCTTTCAGCGCGTATTTTGCACCAGATTCCATTAGCGATGAGCAACCAGCTTTCACCACGTTTTATTCCAGCTTTCAGCGTTCTTATTGTCCAGATTTCACCAAGGTTGAGCGAGCGTTGAACACTGAGATCTGATTTGATCAAAACGCTGCCGTTTCGTTGTTGCGCGAGAATTTTTGCGCAGCGTGAAGTCTGATAGGACTTAACGCTTTTGGAGAGACCTGATTTATGTCGGTTGCTATAATTTAAACAGATCTCATGCGGGTATATATAGCGTGGCTAGGGTTAGTCTTCATTTACGCCACACTTAGCAAATATTTCTCCCGACTTCTATACCCGCGGGTTACTATTCATGGTGAACTTCTTCGGCGATTTCCCGTTGATTCCGACCTCCGTTTTTCGAGTTCTTGGTAGCGTTGGAAACCTCTTGAAAAGACCTTTCTTTTCGAACTTCTTCTTTCCCGTTGATTCCGACCTCCGTTTTTCGAGTTCTTGGTAGCGTTGGAAACCTCTTGAATATACCTTTCCTTTCTTACCAATCTTGGAGGCTGTTTTGAGCTGAGGCGAGAGCGCGAAGCTGCTGAGTTGAGCAGTAAGTTGCGCCGTGCGTTTCCATCTTTTGGATTCAGTTTCCAGGATTTTTGGTTGAGCTTTGCCTTGAAGTTTCAAGGGCCGTGGACTTGAGTTAGTTGCTGGCCGTTTCTTGTGAACAGGTTAAGGTATTTTGAAGCAGTTGAGGTACGAATTGAGCAGCTCTTTATGGCTTGAAGCGTGTACATGACCGTATATCTTGCTGTGAAAGTGATTCATATGTTTCTGTGACATTACGTGAAACTGAATGGATATATTGATTGTTATATGTCTGGTTTTACGTATTGTTGAATGATAGTATGCATTGAGCTTTGTTATGTGATTGTCATACATGCATACATATTGAGCCTGACAGATTTGGTTGATTGACCTGATTGAGAGCAGCGTTGTGACCGGAAAACTGTTGAGTTGTGCGGAATGGTCCAATGCTATCATCGGAGTGGTGGATCGACGGAGTTGTCGTATCGGAATACCACTAAGTTGTGATGGGCCGACGGCCGGAATATCACAGATTGATGATTACCACTGGCGGACTTGCTGTGTGGTATAGAGACTCGACTGATTGACATGCCAGTTGACTTACTGGTCTAGCTATCCGATTCTTTGATAGCCCTCATGCATTCATAGCATTGATTTATGGCATGTTGCATGTTTTGCCGTTTGATGGCTCTTCGTACTGAGGCTTGACCTCGTATTTGTTT
>KV002540.1:134303-194059 GCA_001598015.1 Dorcoceras hygrometricum
AAGCGTGTACATGGCCGTATATCTTGCTGTGAAAGTTATTCGTATGTTTCTGTGATATTACGTGAAACTGAATGGATGTATTGATTGTTATATGTCTGGTTTTACGTATTGTTGAATGATAGTATGCATTGAGCTTTGTTATGTGATTGTCATACATGCATACATATTGAGCCTGACAGATTTGGTTGATTGACCTGATTGAGAGCAGCGTTGTGACCGGCAAACTGTTGAGTTGTGCGGAATGGTCCAATGCTATCATCGGAGTGGTGGATCGACGGAGTTGTCGTATCGGAATACCACTAAGCTGTGATGGGCTGACGGCCGGAATATCACAGATTGATGATTACCACTGGCGGACTTGCTGTGTGGTATAGAGACTCGACTGATTGATGTGCCAGTTGACTTACTGGTCTAGCTATCCGATTCTTTGATAGCCCTCATGCATTCATAGCATTGATTTATGGAATGTTACATGTTTTGCCGTTTGATGTCTCTTCGTACTGAGGCTTGACCTCGTATTTGTTTTCCTGCTTTTGTTGTTTGGGTCTGTGTTACCCATTTGCAGGACCATCAGGTAACCAAGCTGGACAGAGTGGAGGTTCAGCTGGTCGATCCCCGTTTCCTTGAGTCCCAGTTTATTGTATTATGTATTGATCCGGGGGATGTCCCGAGATTCTATGTATTTGGGGATCTGTTTATGAATTGAGATTTGATGTTGCCTGTATTGTATAAGTTTGAGATAACTTATATTTTGATTATAGATATTTTGAATGATGATTTTAAGTTCAGGCCTAAACTATTTCGAAAAATTTTAAGCCCTGATTTTTAGCTTCCGTATTTATGCGCTTATTTTGTGTTAATTGAGAATAATTAGCACGGGGCCTGACAGGTCACCCATCCTAATACTACTCTTACTCATGCACGCTTAACTCAACAGACATATTGATTCGTTGACCTTGGAATAAGTCTCCATAATTTATTACGCCATAACTAACTAAGTTCTTCTTACATAGCTTTTATCCAGCTTGAGTCATCTACGTCCTCATTTACCTTCTTAGGCTCTATATGAGATATAAATGCAGAATTAAAATACTCATTTATCATATGGCCTCCGTCCAAAAGTGGAGCAGCAGGGTTACATATGACCAGCTCAGGAGGATGATTCTTATTCCACCGGAAACTAGATCCAATGGATCTGAGTCTAGTTATTGTGTGTTCTGATCTAGTTCAGATTTTTTATCCACGACTGGATCAGCTCGATCAGGTCTAGTATCCTCATGAACTATCTTAGCATGGACCACCTCTGGGGGATCAACATTACCACTTGATGGATCATCAGCTAGGTTGACTTGTGTATCCAGATCGATCTGGGGATAAAAAATACATGGGCTTGCACTTCATCGGCACTTGATTCATCAATGTTCGTAGCTCTTAGAAGATTACTCAAATCATTTATATTTTCAGTAGAATTAGAACTAAAACTAGATTCATCAAAGACAACATGAATTGACTCTTCAACTTTCAGTGTTCTGTTGTTGATTTTATTCTCTCAGCAAGGCCATTCTACTGAGGTGGTATAGCTACAGATAACTCATGCCTGATTCCTTGATTTTTGAGGTATGAGTATAATTTTTTATCGGTACCCTAATCACTCTTAATCTCAATGACAGAACAAGATTTCTCATTGTATACGTTTAAAATAAGAATCAGTTGTCCCACGGTCTGATCTTTTGATTTAAAAATATTATCCAGGCAAACCTATAATAATAATCAATAATCAGTAGAGTGTACTTCATTCTTCCTAAGATCATCAACATGATAGCTTCAAGCAAGTCCATATGTAATAATTCCAGGCATCGATAAGAAGAGTTGCACCTTTATTTTTTAAAGTGGATCTGACTTACTTTCCAAGCTGGATGAAAAGATTTTATCTTTTGAAATTCAATTTTGGGCAAATTAGTGATCAAATCATGCTTATGCGGACTGACAATTGTTTTGAAGTTCAAGTGATTCATGTGTTTATGACATAGCCAACATTATATAAATCAACAATTAAACATGTTGGTTTAGATGATGTCTAAGTTGACCAATTCACCTTACAGGTTTTACCTGATTAGTATCATATCAGTGCAGTCAGACCAGCAGGGCTCTGATCTGTTCAAGTGTGTTTGTGAAAATTAACAACATAATCGTTATCACATAGTTGGCTAATGTTAAGATCATAGCAATTTTCAACTCAAGATGTCCTTAATAATGATATACCATGGATAAAATTACCATTACTCATAGTGTTACCTTTCAAGTTATCTCCCAAATTAATTTTTGATGATTGGCTGTAGACGATTTCTGATAGCAGCTTAACATCTCTCGTCATATTCCTTGAGCAGTCAATATCCAGGTACCATGTTGAATTTTTCAGTAGCTCCATCTGGTTGACATGAAATCAAGAAATAAATCATTGGTACTCATATCTTACTTAGGTCCAGATTGGATTAGTCCTTTCGGTATACACACCTGAATTAAGCCCTTCGGGCAACCAACCAAACCCGGCACATCCAATCCCATTCCGATTTGAAAGTTTTGTCACCGTGTACATTCTGAAAGGTTCGTGCGTAACCATTGCATGTAGTGTTTTGTGGTCGAGGCTTCACATTTAGATCAACATGCCTTTTCCTCTTCTGAACCATTGGTTCTGATATTGGTGTTGCTTCGTCTTCTTTGAGTTTTGCCTTTGTTGACCACGATCAGACTAGCTTTATATGAAGCTAACTCCAGTCTTGTTCAGTCTGTTCTTGAGCTGGCTTGGTCTAGAAATCTTAGGTGCAACATAACCAATACCACGTCTCTTGATGTGGTTCTGTAGAGGTTCAGGCTGTTCGGCATTCTTTACAGACTCTACACTTTCATATGTCGAGCTGGCTTTGACAAAATTTATCTATCTAAATTTATACTTTTCTAGACTCACTTGAGTACAAGTTTCATTAGAACTAATTTCATCATTCTTAAAGTCCAAGCCTGTTTTGTCAATATCAGGCTTTTGAACCTCATGCAATTTGCTTAATGAAATCGAATACTTAGTCCAAGTGCTCACAAGTTGATTTAAACGCTTATTGTAAGTGAGTATGTCTTGGAACTCAGTACGCATTTTTTTATTCTCAGACACTGGCGTACTCAACATCGTATTTAGACTGTCAGACTCCCCAAACTGAGAAGAGCTTGGTTCATACAACTTTATATCAAACTCTTGTTTTCTATGTTAATTTCCTAGAATGTTTGATATAGCATCTTTTACTCCTCAACCATCTCACTTAGTGCAGAGATTGGGTGGTCATCTCGTGTAAATTCAGTATAAGCAAAATCAACTATCTCATCATCATTGAGGTTGTTAGTCATGAGATAGTGGACTTCTTCTGTCTCACTTTCTCTTGAAGAGCTGCTAGAACTTGATTCATCGGAATCCATGTCATCCCACTTGCTCTTATTATCCTCTGCGATCATCACCTTTTGATCCTTTGCTTTCTGAATGATTTCTTATCATTCTTGCTTCTTCTCCGACTAATGACTTCTTGTCATCTTTTTTTGGTTAGGTGCAGTCCGCATCAAAGTTTCCAATTCCGTCACAATACTGGTAAGATCAATACTTTCTTTTGTGTGAACTTATTAAACATTTTGAAATTCAAATTGGTTTTCCTCATAAATTCCCAAACTTCTTGTCAAAGAGGGGCATGGTTTCATCATTGAGTTGCTCAACAAACTTTGTTGGGCTCTCCTCGGCTACAGCAGTAAGGGCTTTGGTAGGTTGTGATGTTGATGGTTCAGCCTCTGTTCTTGTTACCATCTCAAAGCCATATGCTTTCAGATCCACAAAGGGGCTGTGTAGTTCAAGTATGTTTAGATCCTTGGATTCTCGCATTGTCATACTCCTCACATCCCATTCCCTATGCAGAGCTCACATCACTTTAATTGTTAGCTCCTTGTTGTACTCCATGCCCGAGGAATTTAGCTCGATGACTATACTACTGAATCTCATAGCAAATTCCGTCATAGACTCTCCTTCATTTATTTAGATGCTTCAAACTTTTGTAAGGTGCTACAAGTTTGTTCTCCTTGGTATGATCATTCCCTTCACAGAGTTGTGTAAGATACTCCCATTTTTCCTTAGCTGGCAAGCACATCTTAATCTTGCTGAACATGTTTTTTTCCAGCATTTTGCAGAGAGTTCTTTGGCCTTTCATTTATTTTCTACAGTACACTCCATTATGAGCTTTTCAATGTAGTTTAGAGAACTTGCAGTCACTGTGATAGTGACGTTGGCATTGAGAATCTTTAATGGCCATCCATAATAACAAACCCTGTCAATGTATTGTGTAGCTAGATGTGCCTACATATGAATTTTCCGGTCATCATAATCCTCTTTAGAAAACATTGGGATCTTGTGGAAGAAAGTCATTATAAAATTTCTTTTGAAAATGATTTTTGTCCAAGACTAAGATCACCTCATTCTGATACCACTTGATAGGATCGGAAAATAGTTTAGAGGGTAGATGAATAAACTCTTTTAATTTTCTCTTTACAATCACTGATCAAGACCGGTAGAGTTATGATGGTCCCAGAAATAGGATCACTAAGTAAATAGGAGTTCAGAAGGGTGGGGTTGAATGAACTCCTTCGATTTTTCCATTCCAAAACTCTTTTAAAATGTTTTGGGTCTCAGTTTTATGCAAACTTCTCGGCCAACAATATTTGTGCGGAAAAGGCCGATTGGTTTGTGAACAGTGGATAACAAGCAATAATAAATAAATGTTGTATGTAAAAGATAGAGTGGAATTTGTTTCTGGAAGTTCGGACTTCAATGCCCTACGTCTCCCCTTCTTCCTCCTCGGAAGGTATCACTAGAAGACTTTGATGGTTACAGATCCTCTGCAAACACCCACCCACACAAGCAGCACTTGTATGGACTCCTAGACTTACTAACTCTCCACACGCAGACTTTGCTGCTGGTTACAAGTATCGAAAAGAGGTTTTTGAACTGCTTCACAAAGCCAGTTCTTTACAGACTCGATCAAATACAACAATGAATACACGTGAGTTCTGTAAAAATTCTCTGGTTTCTAAAACAAAGAAACTCGATTCAACAAATTGAACCAGAGAATGACTCGAAGATTTGTCTATGAAGATCAACAGAAGTTTTTTTCAACACTGCTGCTGATATTTATAGTCTTCGATTGCAACGGTCACAAAATTCTCCAAGGAAAATAAATCCCGTTTGAATTACTGCCAAAATTGTACACCGTAAATCCTGCTCCACTACAAGGTAAATTGCTACATAGCCAATTTGTCTTCTTTCCATTACTGTGCAAACAAGGAAAGACGGCCTCTGTACATCGTACTATTTACGCAAAATAGTACCTACCTTGTTTCCTTAATTCCAGGCAACTGTACGATCCTACGAATCTTTTTCGTTTGAGTAAACGATCGTATTTGAATTTCTTATATGTTTGCGCCTGAAAATTCTTCTGCTTACCAGCTTTTCCTTCGTCGTTTCAAATCCTGCGATTGGAAAAACACATGAGAAAATCTACCTGCTGATATGAAAATTGTGTTTTTCCACCGACTGGTCCTTTGTAAAACTCAACGACTGATTTCTGGCAACATTGATTTGCTATACTCAAAGATCACCTGCTGGTAAATTCCACTGTAGCTGTCTGCTGGTTTCCCTTAAATAGTGCACCTGCTGGTTATCATCAAGTAATGCACCTACTGGTTATCATCAAGTAATGCACCTGCTGGTTCCTTCCTATCGCAAAAACCTATCGACGGAGCTAAGGGAGACTGTATCTTCCTGCTGACTCTTCTCTAAACGAAAACATCTGCTGAAATAATGCTTCTGCTGATTTCTCTAAAGAATGCTTCTGCTGATTTGTCTAAGTCAATCATACGCTGTCGTTTAGTAATTCTTACCAAACACACTAACACTTATTTTCCTGTGTTCGAAACTAAAACATCTGCTGATTTCTCGCAAGGAATGTATCTGCTGAATATCTCCAAAAACAAACCAACCACTGATTGCATACCATCTGCTGATTACAACGAATACCCCAACTGCTGAATTCCAACGGATAAAGTACCTGCTGACATACCACTCGTCGATTGATAAATGTTCTCCTGTTAGATGCGACAACTGATTGTCCAATAGCAACTTGTCTTATTTTTGTTATCACCAAAACTAATAAATTTTATCCTAACAAGTTACCGGCTAAATATTTGTTGGTCCGTTTGAAAATTTAGGATCACCAAGAGAAGATCAGCAGCCGCGCTTTGTTAAAGGACTTAAAGGATTTTCGCGCTGCTGATACATACTCTGGAGCTGCAATAGCTCGTTTGTTCTTGAACATTTAAAGTAAACAGAGCACCGGAGACAGATCTGGTATGATTTAAAAATCATGCGGAAAATACCAGAACTGAATCCTTATATTTTAAAAACAACTCAAACAGATTTATGTACAACATAAATCTGTTCGATACTTGTGAGCTAAACTGTGTATGCAATGCTAAATCAAAGCAAGTGCTAAGTGCTGAAATGTTGTGCATGCTAAATAAGAGCAAATGCTGAATGCTGTTATGCGATGAATGCTAACTGTAAATACGAAGGTGCTGAATAAATAAAGAACACGATACTCAGCGATTTGTTATGGAAGTTCGGATATCAATCATCCTACATCTCCCCTTCTTCCACCTCGGAAGGATCCACTACTTCATAACTGCACATCAGCCGCAACTGTGTGACTAACTACATACATACACAAGAGTTTTACGTCTTCATGCTTGGACGGGATCTGTGAACATATTTCGAGATTCATTCACAAACAGTTGTGAATGAATCCGGGTGTGTGAGATTGATACAATGAACGCTCAACTCTCTGTTTTTCTCACACACTAGGGAATTGCTCTAATACAAGCTAATCTAGATTCAACAGTCGACACAATAAGCTCCTCTCAAGAATGATTGTCGACTGTTTCATCTTCTTCTCTTTGCCCTATGTTGGTGCACTGTATGAACAATGTAATTCTACCACAGTATGTAGTAGCACCAACTGAACGAACACTAAGTGTCTCGCTCACTCTCAGAACCCCCACTTCTTCAATGGGCGTCGCTTCTAATATATAGCCTCTGTAAAAATTCTTCCCGTTGGAAAGCTTCCAAAACTCTTCAGCGCTCCAGAAGGCTATCTTGTCTACTTTCCATTTTGGTGCAACGCTCCTCTGAAAAGTAAAAGTACTTGCGTCCTTTACTTTTGCAGGCTTCTCTTCTTCTTCTTGAATTGCGACTGTTGATAGATTCATCAACAGTACTTATAAATGAAATCTTCTTCTTCTTGCTTCTTGGATAGCGACTGTTGATAGATTCATCAACAGTACTTATAAATGAAATCTTCTTCTTCTTGCTTCTTGGATAGCGACTGTTGATAGATTCATCAACAGTACTTATAAATGAAATCTTCTTCTTCTTGCTTCTTGGATAGCGACTGTTGATAGATTCATCAACAGTACTTATAAATGAAATCTTCTTCTTCTTGCTTCTTGGATAGCGACTGTTGATAGATTCATCAACAGTACTTATAAATGAAATCTTCTTCTTCTTGCTTCTTGGATAGCGACTGTTGATAGATTCATCAACAGTACTTATAAATGAAATCTTCTTCTTCTTGCTTCTTGGATAGCGACTGTTGATAGATTCATCAACAGTACTTATAAATGAAATCTTCTTCTTCTTGCTTCTTGGATAGCGACTGTTGATAGATTCATCAACAGTACTTATAAATGAAATCTTCTTCTTCTTGCTTCTTGGATAGCGACTGTTGATAGATTCATCAACAGTACTTATATCTTTGCGACTGTCAACAGATTCGTCAACAGTACTTATAAACACGACTGCTGATAGATTCATCAGCAGTACTTATAATTGCTTCCTCTCTTGCGCTTCCAGCTGATCTTCATCATCTCGAACTAACTCTTCAGCGCGCCTCTCTATTCATGTACCAGCTGGTTCACTTGCTCTTTAGCACTTGCAGCTGATCTTCATCATCTGCTGGATTATTATGCTCCAGCTGGTTTCTCTTTGGCCTACACCTGATTACGAACAGCTGATATAACTCTGGACGTCTCCATTGCTAAACCTGCTGCCGATTCCATGAACGCACCAAACCAACTGCTGAACATTCATTGTGAACCATCTGCTGGACATATTCTTCGACCTGAAATCTGCGCACTTAAGTAGAATTGTTAGAATAACAACAATAGGTTTTGTGTAATTCAAAACTTAATTAGGATCTGTCAAAACAGATCCAACAATATTTGTGCCTATATTTCAAGTTACAAAATTATTTTTGCATAAAAGGCTTGATCAATAAGTGAACACGAAAATAATAAATAAATAAGATAGGACAAGATTTCGTTTCTCAAAGTTCGAAGAAATGTTTCTACGTCTCGCTTTCTTTCAAAACTGAAAAGGACATCAACTAGAAGACTTTTATATTGATTGTATAATATAACAAATTCACTCACTCAGCTCCCGTATTGAACCCCTAGCAACTCACTCACTAATAGAACATGCTAGAAAATCGTTCGATAATTTCTAAGAAACCTTTTCAAATTAGAAGACAATATCAAACAGATTTATGTACAACATAAATCTGTTCGATACTTGTGAGCTAAACTGTGTATGCAATGCTAAATCAAAGCAAGTGCTAAGTGCTGAAATGTTGTGCATGCTAAATAAGAGCAAATGCTGAATGCTGTTATGCGATGAATGCTAACTGTAAATACGAAGGTGCTGAATAAATAAAGAACACGATACTCAGCGATTTGTTTATGGAAGTTCGGATATCAATATCCTACATCTCCCCTTCTTCCACCTCGGAAGGATCCACTACTTCATAATTGCACATCAGCCGCAACTGTGTGACTAACAACATACACAAGAGTTTTACGTCATCGTGCTTGGACGGGAACTGTGAACATATTTCGAGATTCATTCACAAACAGATGTGAATGAATCCGGGTGTGTGAGATTGATACATTGTAGCTCTCAAACTCTCTATTTTTCTCACACACGAGGGACAAGCTCTCACAAGCTAATCTAGACTCAGCAATCAACACTCGTGAAAAGCTCTCCTCTCTAATGGCGGTTGATTGCTTCGTCTATCTCTTCATATTTCCCTCTGTTGGTGCACTGTATAAACAATGTAACTCTACCACAGTATGTAGTAGCACCAACTGGTTCCTCGAACGAACACTTCTTCAATGGGCGTTGCCTCGAATATATAGCCTCTGTAAAATTCTTCCCGTTGGAAAGCTTCCAAAACTCTTCAGTGCTCCAGAAGACTATCTTGTCTTCTTTCCACTTTAATGCAACGCTCCTCTGTAAAGTACCGACACAAGAACAGTACTTGCGTCCTTTTCTTTTGCAGGCTTCTGTCGCTTTCGTCATTTTTAATTGAGCTCAGCAGTTGACATCCAGCTCTCGCAATTCTTCGTAAGTTGTCAACTGCTTCGCTCCTGCTGATTCAAGTCGACTACTGCTTCTCTTGCGCTTCTGCTGAATCTTGCGACTGAATCTTGCGACTGGTTGAATTTCTTCAATTCGCCTGCTTCTTCTCTTCTTGCGACTGGATTTCACAACGACTGGAAGCGTAGCAACAGCTGATACAAATAAGTTCTCGACTGGAAGTACTGTTGCTACCTGCTGATTCTTCACGCCTGCTGATTGAACATAAGCGCAAAGTCTTTCTGCTGAATCTTTAGCGCAACAGCAAAAACGCTGTCGTATCAACTTATGTAAACGACATCGTTTTGCTATCGCTATCTCCAAATATCTTCTGCTGGTTGCACTGTAGCTCCCTGCTGATGAACAGTAGCTTGCGACTAGATGCTTCTTCATACGACGTCGCTTCTCTCTTCGCGCTTCTCTTCATCTGCTGATTTTTAGCACGACGTCGCATCGTCTTTTGCGCTTCGCTTCATCTGCTGATTGCGAATGCAAAACGCTGTCGTTCCAACTTATTCAAGCGACATCGTTTTGCAAACGCCAACTCCAAATATCAACTGCTGGTTGAAGCTCTCTGCTGATCACTTCCTGCTGAATGATGTCGTCACTACTGATGTCATCCAATTTTAGCGCTCCAGCTGATCTTCATCATCTCGCTACTTCACTTCGCTCCAGCTGATCTTCATCATCTCGCTACTTCACTTCGCTCCAGCTGATCTTCATCATCTCGCTACTTCACTTCGCTCCAGCTGATCTTCATCATCTCGCTACTTCACTTCGCTCCAGCTGATCTTCATCATCTCGCTACTTCACTTCGCTCCAGCTGATCTTCATCATCTCGCTACTTCACTTCGCTCCAGCTGATCTTCATCATCTCGCTACTTCACTTCGCTCCAGCTGATCTTCATCATCTCGCTACTTCACTTCGCTCCAGCTGATCTTCATCATCTCGCTACTTCACTTCGCTCCAGCTGATCTTCATCATCTCGCTACTTCACTTCGCTCCAGCTGATCTTCATCATCTCGCTAAGCATCCAGCTTCTTGAATAGCGACTGTCAACAGATTCGTCAACAGTACTTATAAACACGACTGCTGATAGATTCATCAGCAGTACTTATAATTGCTTCCTTTCTTGCGCTTCCAGCTGATCTTCATCGTCTCGAACTAAGTCTTCAGCGCGCTTCTCTATTCATGTACCAGCTGGAGTGCAGTTATGTAGTAGTGGATCCTTCCCAGGTGGAAGAAGGGGAGATGTAGGATGTTGATATCCGAACTTCCATAAACAAATATGCTATGCTGAGTATCGTGTTCTTTAAGCTTTCTGTATTGCATATTTACTTAGCACGCATTCATTTGAGCATACGCATTACAGTTCAGCACTTAGCATCTCATATCAGCAGCACACAAGCACGAATAAATTTTATTATTTGTTGGTCCCGTTATACGGGGTACCAGATCGTATAAACGCTCTGATAGTAATTGTGGGATCGAAAAATAGACGAGGTTCGTGAGTTGTCACACAGCATAAGACACTGAACCCTTAAGTTACGTGCAATTTAATTTTTTTTTGGGAAATAAAAGCAGCACGCAACACATAACCGGATCGCAAATGAAACATACCAGCGGCTATGCGATCTAGAGGTGGCCACGGGCCGACTTAGCCCGTGACCCGACCCGGAACCGACCCGTGGTCAACGGGCCGGTTAACCGGGTCAACGGGTTCTGACCCAAAACCGGCCCGAAACCATATAGATACGGGCCGATTACGGGTTGCGGTGACCCGTCGGGTCCAAACCGGAACCGGCCTGACGGGTCGACCGTTGTATTAAAAAAAATGAAAGTAACGTTCGACCCGTCGGTTCGGGCCGGGTCGGAACCGGCGGGCCGACCGTTAGCATTAAAAAAATTAAAAAAAAAATTTGCCTATAAATACCCCAGCTCCCTTCATTCCATTCACACCAACTTCTCTCAATCTTCTTCTATATCTCAATATTCTATCTCTCAATCTTTTATCTTTCTATATCATATTCTTATCTCGTAATTTCTTAAGCTCTCGTAAATCCCTAATTTTTTCTTTTTGTAATCTTTCAACTGCTACATTACAAATGACGGAATCAAGTCGTCATGGTGGTCGTAAGGGAAAATCTGTTGTTTCCCCTACGATTGATGTTTCTCCATTAAACATCGAAGATCTTGATTTTATATTCTCCGACGAGGAAAATACTCAACAAGAAGTTGAAGTCCAACCAACACGTCAACAAAGTCAAGGGACTCAAAGTAGCACATCGATACCATCGGCGCCTACAGTATCGATGGGTGGGCGGTCAAAATCCGACATCTTCATCAAACATTTTGATAAGGTGACACTTCCCTCCGGTGATCTTCAAGAAATTTGTAAGTATTGTTCAAAATCCTATAAATGGCAACATGGAGGAGGATATGGCACATTGAACCGACACATCGAGAAGAATCATCCGATGGAAATTGATATTTCTAGAACTCAAACTCAAATACCTACATTTTCATCCCAATCTGGTAACGACTCTCAACTTTTTAATTTTCTGAATCTCAATTTAGGGATTAAACTGCTAGATTTGTTGCTGTAGAACAACTTTCATTTAGTTTTGGTGATAAATTATCTTTTGAAAATTGGCTTTCATCTAGTGCTAATCCTGCAATTAGACGCATCCCACGAAATACACTTAAACGCACCATTCAAAATTAGTTACTACACAATAAAAGGAATTGATTAAAGAATTTGTTAGTTTAGATAATAAAATTTCTTTGTGTTCAGATATTTGGAGTGGTCATTGGCAATCGTGCTCATATATGGGAATTACTTGTCATTGGATTGATAATGCATGGAATATTCAAAAACGTTTGCTTGCATATCGTTGTTTCAATGATCCACACACTGCACAAAATATTTCTCATCTGATGTTTATTATTTTAGAAGAATATGGTTTGACTTCAAAAAAAATTTCAATTTCTTTTGATAATGCAATTGCAAACACTTGTAGTATTGATGAACTAATTAGACTATGTCAACCATCGATAGATGGTAAAATTTTTCATATTAGATGCACATGTCATATTTTTAACTTGTGTGTGCAAGATGGCCTTAAAAGTTTAGAACTTTATATTAAACCAATTAGATCTGCAATTCATTATCTGTGGACACATCCCCAAGTTATGAAATAATGGGGTAAATTTTGTAAAATAAATGGCATGAGGTCGAAACGATTTGCGCGTGATGTTCCAACACGTTGGAACTCAACTTAAAAACTTTTGTTGTTCACATTCGAATATAAAGATTTACTATGTGGATTTTTTGGACAAATTATTCAATCTTCTAGTATTTATTTATATTCAAACCAATGGAATATTTGCACCACTATATGTGAAATTTTAAAAGTTTTTAATGATGCCACTGACCAACTTTCTGGTGTATATATCCTACATGTCATTTAGTTTTAACACATCTTTGTAATGTTGCATGTACTTTTAGTGAACATTTAAATTCTAATGAACCCGCATTAATTAAATGCATTCTTAGTATGAAAACAAAATGGGAAAAATAATTTTTTAATATTTGTGGTATTTTTTTATGTGCTATAGTTTTAGACCTAGACTTAAATTAGATGCTTTAGGCGAATTGCTTACATTATACTATGATTCCTTGAACTCAATAACTGACGCATGTCCTTCTTCTACCATGATTATTTTAGTGTTAAAAATAGTTTAACTGAAATTTATAATGAATATAATGAGAAATATGGTTCACAAGTTGGTACACAAGCACAACACCTCACCACCTCTAGTAGCACCACATCACGACTATCCAAGGCGCAAATGTTAGTTCGTGAGAGGACGAAACATCCACGAGGATCCTCAAGTTCCAATCTGGAACTTGAGAATTATTTAACAACTACTTTTGATTTTAGTGATGCAGACGAGGAGACGTTCGACATACTGAGATGGTGGGCTCAAAAGACGCAAGTATATCACATTTTGTCTTTAATGGCAAAGGCGATTCTTATATGTCCCGTTTCAACCGTTGCAGGAGCAAGAGTTTAGCATGGGAGGAAACACGCTGGACGAGAGGAGATCTACTATTAGACCGGAGAATTTGGAATCACAATGTCTTCTTGACGATTGGTCGAGAGCTGCCTCAAGAACACAAGATAGCCAAAACGAGACAAATGATGACGAAGACACCGATGGCACTTATGGAACAACAACTGGAGGAGCCACAAGTGATTTGATCAATTTTCCAATTTAATTCGTCTTTAATTTCTATTGTAATTTTAACTTATTTGTATTGTTATTCAATTATATTTATTTTTTAAAATATTTACATTTCAAATTTCAAATTCAAATCTCAATTATTATTCTTTTTAATTCAAATTCGAATTCAAACACAAATTAAGATTCGAATTCAAAATTCAAAAATTCAAATTAAAATTATAAATTAAAATTCGAATTAATTAAAATTCAAATTCTCAAATCAAAATTCAATTCGAAATTCGAATTTCCAAATTCAAAATTCCAATATTAAATTAAATAATAAAAATACATTTTTTAAAAAAAAACAAAACTCCTTTTTTTAAAAAAACCGAAATTAAATATTTAATTTTTTTCCCTTTTTTTTCTATGAAATTCAATTTTTTTTAAAAAAAAATTTAATAAATGTGAACTGGACCAGAACCGTGAGAACAAGGTTCCGATTTCGGTTCCAGGTTTTCCCGACCTAGAACCGACAGGTCGGACCCAGAACCGGCCCGTGGCCGGGTCTACTGTGATTTGGTTTATTTATAACTTGAGCTGCAATAGATCAATGTTCTTGAATTTTAAGTGCTCCAAGATACAGATTGAGTAATGAAATAAAATCATGCGAAAACATCTCAAAATGAACTCTTATAATCGAAAGCTTATTAACGGTTTTAATCGCTTGTAAAGTATGCAATGTGTATGAGTGTAAATGCAGAAAGCTGTAAAACAATACGCTGCGATTTGTTTATGGAAGTTCGAAGCTGAATCTCCTACGTCTCCCCTTCTTCCGCAATGGGAAGGATCCACTAGAAGACTTTGATTACAGCGACCCCGTTGTAACCCAATCCTACGACCAGCAGCCGCAAGAACTCCTAGCAGCCACTACACACCAGCTCGCAAGAGCTGCGTGTCTCTAACTTCACTTCTTTCACGCCTCAATGAGAAAGGCTATGTCTCAGTGCGAAAGACAACATAGACTTGTTTAACGTCTCTGTCCAAAGACTACAATGGAGAGTTTCTGATATGATTCACTAATTATCTATTTCGCTCAACTCTCAAATATGTATGAGTTAATCGTGTGTGAGATTAAAGTGTACGCTCAATCTCTCAAAGATAGAATTTCACACACTGGGAAGTGCTCCTGTCCGAGCTGGTTTATCAATGTCTTCCCAGATCTTGTGCTGTCGACTTGATTGTTCTTTGAGGCTTTTCATCAGTGCATTAGCTCATACCTAAGCACTGAACCAGCTTGCACACCAGCTGCCACGTAGTGTGCAAACTTGCGACTAGCACAGCTATGTGTTGTGCATATCTCAGTTTTTCATTTTTCACTTGCACAACACTCTCTCCGCTATTATACATCTCTTTTCTTTCTCTTGCTCTTGATATATAAAGCCACTTTGCAGATTTGTCTGTTGGACACAAAGTTGTAGCCGCTGAAAAAGTCTTTCGACACTGTTGTACTTTGTCTCCTTTCGTTTTTAATACGTCGCAGGCTTTTTCTTGACTTGAGCCCTTTACATCGGTGCTTCTGCATCCTTTGCTAACTTCGAGCTCCGTTTGTCTTGATCGGACAAATTAGTTTGTCTTCTATTATTCTGAGATGCACAAACTAATTTATCTGCTCTGGTGCTAGGCTTCTGATCTGGTCTACCAGCAGGTGTCCTTCCAGCTGGTTTTCTTCACCCGTTTCATCCCCAAGCTGGTTGCTTCACTGAGCTGTTCAAAGCTCTCTTATTCTCTTCTTGGGATCTTCTAATCTGCTCCCTTAAATCTGAAATGATTCAGAGTTCTTCTGGATCAATGCTAAGTTGTGGCAGTGTGCCCATCCAGCTCGCAACTTTTCATACCAGCTCGGTCCTATGGAAACCGATCGAGTGCACCCCACTTTCAGATTCTTCCTCTGCTCCATCTACAGGGGTCACCTCGAGATCGTCAGACTTTTCTCTGAATCATCTCGCATGTCTCAGTTGACCTCCCAGCTAGTCTCTCATCTGGTCGCTCAACTGAGTTCTTCGTACTACGCTTGTGATCTGATCTGCACTTGATCACTGCGCTTGTACGCTGCTCTGCACTTCGTCACCACACTTGTGAACTGCACTTGATCTGTACTTGAACTGCACTTGAACACCGTTCTGCACTTCAACTGCTAATCTGCACTTGCTCTTGATTGTTGCAATGCTCTTGTACCAAGCTGGTGAACCAGCTTGATGTTCCCTGTACCCTGTTCTTCTTGTGTTGTTCCAGCTCGGGCGTCCCCTCACTGTTCCAGTGTAGACATCTTCAAATGTTACAGTTTGGGCGTCCCCTCACTGTTCCAGTCTGGATATCTTCCTGTCTTCTTAATCAAGTGCATTGCACATCGCACGTAAAACGTTAGTAGAATAACAACTCAGATTCTATGTTAAGATAAAATTAAGTTTTGGTGATAACACAAACAAGATAAAGAAGTGAATTTAAGGTTATCATAATTGGACTATGAGTAATCGAGTTAAGGACTTAACGGATTAAGGCGTCTCGTTCAGATCAGATCAGAGCGTATTAGTTCAGTTCAGAGGTTATATAACAGATCAGATCAGAGTATCAGTTTAGTTCAGAGCGTATATAAGAGATCAGATCAGAGCTTATTAGATCAGACCAGAGCATCTCAGGACAGAATCTATTCAGTTCAGATCAGAGGCTTATCTACAGTACAGACCAGATCAGAGGCTTCTAAGGAACAGAATAGGTTCAATAATCCTTTTGTTTGATCTTTGCAGTTCAGATCTCAGCAGCAGCGTAAGCTGATATTATTCGTAGAGAGGGATTTCATATCAGACGAAGTTATGGATAAAGAGAGAAGAAGGGAAATATTCGTAAAGGAGAAAGATCTTGAAGCTTGTATATACGAAACATCTTAGAGTTGGTTTTAGCTCAGAGCCGAAGAAGATTTCAGCTCAGACACATATTTCAGATCACAGCTTCAAATTTTAACAGCTCTTCGTTCCAAAGGATTCAACGATCAAGATTAAAGCATATAAAGCCTGTAAGACAAATTGTATTAAAGTTATTCAAGATCAGAGCTATTTAAAGTATATCGTACAGAACGCAGTGTTGGTTCAGTCGATGTTTACCTATTTTGGTTATAAAGTCTACTAAGCTCTGACAACAGCCGACAACCTCTACACAGCATTACTGGCGCAATTAATGCTTGGTATGATGAAGATATTCAAATATGATTTGTGTCTACTGGCTCATTTAATGGCCGTTGAAGATGGATGCATATAAATAGCTGAAGTGGTTCAAGCAGAACTTCTTATAAGCTCTCTTTGAAATTCACAACTTTAAAAAGCTCTCGACATTTTTACGATCTTGAAGCTCTCCATATTCGATCTCTCAAATCCCAGCTCTAAATCTCGAAGAAGAATCTTTGAAGCTTTCAATTCTTAACCTTCGAGATATTCCCTTCTGGTTCATAAGAAAACGAGTCTTATTTCATAAGAAACCGGAAGTTTTACAAACTCTGTTTGATTTGTATTCGTTGATATATTCAGATCAGAGTCTGTAAAGAACTTGCTATCTCAAGCAGTTCTAAAAATACTTTTGTTTGTAATCAACAGAGGAGTCTGTGTTGTTATTGGTTGCTAGGAGTTCACTTTAAGGAGGCTTAAGTGAGTGGGTGTTTGCAGAAGCTGTAACCATCAAAGCCTTCTAGTGGAACCTTCCCGAAAAGGAAGAAGGGAAGACGTAGGATATTGATATTCGAACTTCCAGAAATAAACTCTTGACTCTCTCTATTTATTTTATTGCATCGTTAATTTATTATTGTTCACTGTTTAATCGATTTATTTCCGCACTATTTAGTTAACCAAGAAAACATATTAGAACTGAGAGCCTCTAAGCTGGTTACTCAGCTTTGAGTTAAGTACAGACTTGTAAAACCGTTTTTAAAGGTTTTGAAACAGAAAAATCGAAGGAGTTCATTCAACCTCCCCTTCTGAACTCCTGGGCTTATTTTGCTTCTATTTTCGAATCTATTGATCCTATCATTCTGATCTGTAGAAACAGATTCAACATTATCATAGGTATTTTTCATGTAGAGAGATGAACAAGTTTGGTTCTACATTCCTTGGACTTAGTATATATACTCACGTAGATATATAGATTTATTACTTCTATAAGGAATTTCAAATTCTTATTAATAAATTGAATTTAACAATAAAGACCAATTTACAATTTTGAACTATAATTATTATAAATTATGATATAAAAAAATAATAACAGGTGCAAATAGTAAATTGAGGTACCTCATTTTATGACAACTTTCACTTTTCCCTCTATTTTTGTGCCTTTAGTAGGCTTAGTATTTCCGGCCCTGAACTGATTTCCTATTCTCGCTTAAGGCCTAATCTAATTCAACACATCTGATTCATTACACTCAAAGTGTAAGTATAACGACCATTTTAAGATTAGAAAGCACATAGTGCGTTGATCCATTGGAAGGTTGCTAGAAGATTGCTTAAATATCTTTTTCTCGTCTAATGATTCTGGTATCCAGGACGGTACTCTTAGCCGTTGAATTCTTGTATGTTCGTCCTTTGGCAATAAATGTGCATTTAATTTCCTCTCCAAGTTCCATACTGACACATTAAATGTTTTTTTCTTTTTTGCTCTATAAGGCAATCCTGATATTTCAACAACTTTGATCTCATTCTGATTGTTCCCTTATAACTACAATGTCTATAAATGATTCTCTTAAGTCAAATACTCAATATCTGCTTTGATCTGATCCGTTGATGTTCTCACTGCTCTAATATTCTTTGCTTCTCTGATCTAATCTAACTCTCTGAGCGTATCTACTATGCTATGCTATCTAGTCTAATCTCTAATCTACTCTTGAAAATCAGATCTGATATGCTCTTGAAAATCCTAGTATGATCTGCCCTTGAACATCCTAGTTTGAACTGTTTTGAACATCCTAGTTTGAACATCATAGATCTGTTTAACCTCAATCTGGTCTCTAATCTGTTCTGGATTAGTTCTGAGTTTAATATTTTGTTATCATTAAAATTTAGAATATTTTATCTTAACAAACCATGTCTTTTAATTTTTACTTGGAAGATGATATAATCTCTTTAAAACATATTATAAGTTGATTTAAAATTATCAAAATAAGTTGTCTGGTATTTAATATGTTTTATAAAATTAAAGACACATTTAAACTTTAACATATTTTATTTAACATTATTTTCAAAATACTCAAACATATTTTCTTAAATCTTGTAGTACCGAGCGTTTGCCGCTTTACCAAAAGCTTAGCTGATGGTAACAGTGCAACTCCAATCTTTTAAACCGTATAGCAACTCAAGTGTCACGGTTCGACCGTTCTACCTAGCAGAGGCCATTATTGCACATCAAATCTCTTCCAATAATTGCACTCCTTGCATTCAATGGGAATCGAACCCATGACCTTGGCTCTGATATCAATTATAGGACCGAGCGCTTGTCCATTTACCAAAAGCTATAACTGATGGTAATGGTGTAACTCCAATCTTTAAAACAATATAGCAACTCAAACATCACGGCTCGATCGCTATCTAGCAGAGACAGTTATTATAACTCAACAAATCTCCATTATGTTCTTCATTTATTTTGATAAATACTAATCTTAACAAACATTTTTTAAAATATATATTTGAAAAATCAAAAGTATATATTTATTTTTAAGATATTTTTCCAAGATTATACTGTTTTGATAATTTTGACAATAAAAATATTTTACAATACAAAACAAATCGATAACTTATTTTTATAATAAGATTATGGAGCTTGTAACCTCAACCCGACGATCAATCTGAGTTATGCGTCATTGAATATAAAGGACATAAGTTTAAACTCATGGTCCTTTCGCTTTAAATGTGAATTGACACATTAAACATATAATTATCCACCATTGTTACATATATTTGAGACATTCAAATATTGTCTTTTCGCTTTAAATTCATAATACCACATGATATAGATGCCTATATATACAAAAAGTTCAACTTTGCACCTTATCTTGAATACATTAAAATCTCAAATATGAAATCTTCTCGTTTCGAAAAAACCCATTTTCTAGTTATTTTCTCCTTCTTCTTAGGCTTTTCTAGTACTACTGATGTTGATGATATCTCTTCAACATCACATAATCATTTCCAAGTCCCCATTAGCTTGATTCTTGATTTCGATTCAGCATTTGGTTCTATGGTTGATTTGTGCATCGATATGGCGATTACGGATTTTTATTCGGACCATCCAAATTATAGAACAAGATTGAAGCTTCACACCAAGGATGCCAAAACTCTTGTGGATGTCTACTTTGCAGGTAATAATCATGTATTGTTTCTTTGTCTAACTGTTATTGTAATTATAGTTCATTTATATGCAGCATAGTAATGCAAAACTTCAACTTGGAGTCAGGATATTTATTCTATGACTGTAGCTAGTCTTAGTCCGGACCCAAATTGCATGGAGCATGGAGCATTATACGTAGCGATTGTTTTAGTTTACCGGTAACAGACTTTTGGTCTCGCTTGACTTTTAGCTGCGGGCCTCTCAAATTTTTAATATTCTTTTATTCAAATAATAAAATATGAAAAAAAAAATACAACTAATTTGAATTAAATGTACCTCTGCTTCTCAAGTTCGCAAATTAATCTCTATTTTCCACCTGAGCGTTGTATTTGGATTCCTGTAATCCTGTTTCCAAGATTATGTCTTTAATTTCAGATGAAGTGTACCTGGAATTGAGATTAATTCTTATAATAAAAGTGCTGAGAGAAAATGAAATGAAATTGATTCCATAAAAATGTATTTTTGAAAAAAAAACCATCATTCAACAAAAAAAAAAGGGGGAATGGAATGGAAAATTTCTGTTGCCGTCGTACGTATAAATGATGATTTTATATCGATCTTTCGATTCATTTGTTTTTTTGGAGAGAAAACCACTACTTTCATGTCTATATAGTATTTCATGTTATTATAATGAACTTTAATTTCAGTCAATAAATGTATATTCTGAAATTTCTACTTCATATAACAAATTCTTAATTAAGGCGAGGAACTTAAAGTTTGAACAACTATTTCACTCTTAGCCATAAAACTATAATCCATATCCATGATTTCAATTCCATATACACAAACGCAACCTGAATTTTGGTGCTATAACTAACTGCTCCTATTTATAAGTTGCATATTTCAAAATTATAGTTTTTAGTTTTTGTGTTTTTTGTTATACAGAATTAATGTTGCCTTTTATGATTCTTTTGTTAGAATATGTATGTGACATAATTATGGTTACTATTTTGCGTATCCATATCAATCAATACAATTATTTGTAATATTTTACAAAGAGTACTTAATAACAATTTATGAACGAATAAATAAAAAGGATAGTGTTCAAATTATTAAAAAAAATGAACATGAAAATATCAAAAAGAGGATTAAAAGGAGAAATATTGACTTATAATATGTGCGCGCGCGCAGCTATTTGTTCAGACAAAAAGCAAATTTAAGGAAACTCCGCTCATGTTAAAATATCATGGAGATCTGTCACATGTAAATTCTCTTTTGATTTCATTTTTAAGAATTAGGATCTTTCGTTCCATGCATGAATATTTCTCGTTCTACTTTCTGAATAACTATCTTGTTGATTTGGACAACTATTAAAATTATGTTCATGTATCAAGAATTTTTAAGTCATGATAAGGTGCGTGGAGTTTTAGGTCCTCAAGGATCCATGCAAAATACATCTCATGCGGAACTTGGGGAAAGAATCCATGTGCCACTTGAATCGTTCACCACAAGAACATCGGCTCTTACTTACGCCAAAAGTAGTTACACCATTAGGATTATGCCAGATGACTCAGTTCAAGTGAGGGCTCTTGCAGAACTCTGCCATGGATTCGGATGGCCTCAAGTTGTAGTTTTACACGAAGATAACGAATACGGGAATCAGTTTCTTTCGCATCTGAACAAGGAATTACAACAAGTTGAAATCGGGATAGCTTATATGATTGCCATCCCACATTTGTTTGAGGAGGATCATTTATGGAAAGAACTAGGGAAATTACAGACAAAGCAAACAAGAGTATTTGTGGTACACATGAACCCGTCACTCGGTTATCGGTTATTCGCTGTTGCAAACAAGCTTGGGATGATGAGTGATGGGTATGCCTGGATTATCACTGATGCTTTATCTACCTACGTGAATTCAATGGATTTAGCCACCCGGGATTCGATGGAGGGAGTTGTGGGAATAAGGCCCTATGTGAGGGACTCACTGAAACTCCAAAGTTTTCGAGAAAGATGGAACAGAAATGTGCTTCTCAAAAACTCTTCAGGTCCAATTATGAAGCTCAATTTTTATGGCTTATGGGCATATGATACGATAAAAGCATTGTCAATGGCAGCAGAGAAGATTGGACCGATAAGCTTCGATTCATTGTATGAGAATGGAACCAAAGACATAATAGATATTGCAAATTTGAGTATCTCATCTTATGGTCCAAGACTTGTAAGTGAATTGTCAGATATAAAATTCAATGGTTTGAGTGGAGACTTCCAGTTTGTTGATGGAAAATTAAAGGCTTCCTCTTATGAGATATTCAACATGCTTGGGAGCGGTGAGAAAACGGTAGGATTCTGGAAAACAGATAGAGGAATAATCAGCGAATTTAGTTCGACTAGTGAAACAAACTCAACTTCAACAAAAAAACTCAAACAAATCATTTGGCCTGGAGACTCTGTGACACAACCCAAGGGGTGGGCTATCCCAGCAATCGGCAACCTTCGAGTTGGCGTTCCTTGGAAAAGTGGGTTTACAGAGTTTGCTAATTTTTCTGTTGATCCCATAACAAATCATACAAAAGCATCTGGATTTTCAGTCGACATATTCTTGGCTTCGTTGCAGATGCTACCCTTTCCTGTAAACTACGACTTTCGTCCTTACTATGAAAGACAAAATAATAACTGGACTTATGATGACATGCTAGACAGGATATTTGAGGTACTAGCATCTGGAACTAGTCTCTTCTCTCTGTTCGCAAGTATCATCTAGTTTTAAGAAAGACCGATTGATCAGTTTAAGCTTTCCCTCTACTTTTCTTGAACTAGGAGTTTGATATGGTGGTGGGCGATGTCACAATTTGGGCTCCTCGAGCAGTACATGCAGAATTTTCTCAGCCTTACTCCGAATCAGGAGCCGTTCTGGTGGTGAAAAATAAGAAACCATTAGACATGTGGATCTTTATTAAGCCCTTGAGATGGGATCTATGGCTAGCAATTATTGTAGCTTGCATTTTGATGGGAGTAGTTCTTCGTACATTGGAGGACCAAGCTACCAGCAGCAATGAAAATGTACACCAGCCACACAGTTCACTCTAGGATTCTCTATGTTTTCCATCTATTAGCACAATATGACACCTTTCGTTTTCTAATTAACTTCAAATTTCTTTTGTTGATCTGTTTTTCAGGGAATATGGTCTCAAATAACTGGTCATTCTTTGTGTTAGTGTTTTGGATTTTCATGGCATTTATACTAATGCAGAGTTACACAGCAAACTTATCAGCAATTCTAACCGTAGATCAGTTAAAGTTTGCGTTTTCTGATAATTACTATGTGGGTTGTCAGGATGGCTCCTTTATGATAAAATTCTTGACAGAACAACTACATATTAGTGGATCAAGGCTCAGAAAATATACATCACCCGAAGATTACCATGATGCTATGTCTAGAGGAAGTAGTAACGGAGGCATAGACGCCATATTCGATGAGGTTCCTTACATGAAGCTTTTTCTCAAAAAATATGATTCCGAATACAAAATGGTTGGACCAACGTATAGGACTGGTGGTTTTGGCTTTGTAAGTTCTTCTATCCTTCCATTTCGCGCATGAGTTGTAGTAATGAACTTTCATTTGTCTAATGTTTACTCTTTACTCAGGCATTCCCTAAGGGCTCTGTCTTATCTCCTTATTTCTCCGAAGCAATCTTGAAAGTTACTCAAGGTCCGACAATGATAGCCATCGAACAAAAAAATTTTGGCCCCGGATATTCTTCGCAAGATCCGCTTGCTTCAACAATCTCACAGCAGACATCTAGTCTCACTGTGTTTGAATTTGCAGGTCTTTTCATAATTGTAGGATCCGTAACTTTGTGTGCTCTGTTCTGTTCTGCGACGATGATTGGACGAAGATTAACTACTAAGACAATAGATACCTATCATGTTGTAAGAAAATATCTGTGTTTTAGGAGTTCGAAAGTTAACGCCACCGGAGATATGTTCCCTGGAAGTCAGGGGGACACAGAAGAATCATTACATGGCAACGGCGGTGCTGCTGCCAATGGTGGAGAAAGAGACCAACGAGTCAGTCATCAAAGATGCCGGTCGGCATGGTGGTGAAGGAAGTATGTCTTGAAATGAACATGTGTGCTCCTAAAGATTTAACATAATGTTACAAATGTCCCATAATAATAAAACTAGAAAATAGTTGGCTACAAGCTCAAAAGACGGCACCACTCAACAAACAAATATTTTGGGATAATAACCCTCTTGGGTTTAAAACTTACAGAAGGTATGTAATATTGTATAGCAATAGGTCTAAAGTATTTTTATTATTGGCCGACGAAACAAACAGTTTCTTATTCGTCTATCAGGGGAGAAAGTGATTCGACTGATATTATATCACGGAGTTTGTCTATGTTGCACTAACAATCTCACTGTGTTTTAATACAATATGTTGGATTATGTAAACTCCAAATAAAAACAGCAAAGATATAAAATTGAACAAATTATATTAAACGTATTAATACTCATGTATATGACCAAATTAAGCCTGGTCATCAATGCCATGTCCGTGTCTGAGAATTGTGAAACTATCACAAGTGGAGTTGTAAATAAACCAAGTCGCTGGCGAACTCCGTGTAGATGAGAGATGAGCTCGTTTAATGAGACTCGTTAAGATAAGCAAATCAAACTCAAAAGTGTTATAAAAGTAAGCTCTTTAGCTCGTGCACAAGTGTTGGTACACTCGTGAATCAAGTCTTTGATAAAATATAATATTTGATTAAATTTTACTTTTCTTGTAACAAATATAAAACAATCTATATAAATTTATTTATCCAAATAAAATTACAAGTTATAATAAGAATATCATATTTTCTCTAAACACATAATATAATTGTCATGAATTTTAATTTATATTTAAAAATTTACGATTTATATTTAGTAAACTAGTTTTTCATCGATAAAAGCTCGTAAACTTGAATGTGTTCGTTAAATAAAACTCGAGCTCGATTATAATCGAACCAAACTCAAACATTCATGAGTTCGACTAGGCTCGATTTTCTTCATCAAACCTCAATACTATCTCCGCTGAAACTAGAACACGAAATGAGTAGCGATGTAATATGAGTCGCTTGGATTCAAGTGCATTACACCTATAATAATTTCAGTAAACATTGTAACATTTGCGGACTGTGAATGTATGCTTTCAGAAAAATACTTAGAAACACTTTAATTGTACGAGCCACGGGCGAGGTTCATCTGTCCCGGAATAGTGACGAGATTATCCATAATGACTTTTCAAGAGATTATAGGATCAGTTGAAGCCATCTCTCTGATCTATTTGAAGATCAAAGAATTGCTGATACATGTTATATTATGCACAACTTCTTGTGTTTTGAGGAAAGAACTCGCAGAAACAATATAGGATCGAGAAATAGACAACCTCAAGATGTCTAAAACAACCTTTGATAAACTTGCAATAGTGCAAATTCGGGTATATAACAGACTAATAAACTCCCCTAAGCAATAGGATGTACGACTATATTGGATCTATACAGCAATAAGCATTAAGAAAGCAGACGAAACTTTGCAAAACAACAGAAGAAAATACAATCTAGTCACCCTTGACCATAACAGACTTATGTGGTACCCGTTTAATTTCCACGAAAGTTGAGAATTCTTCGTACATGGGCTGTTTCCAAGGTTCGCCATCCATCTGCATATATGCCTTCGACCATTCCCCACCTCTAAGTTCAAACCGAATGTCTGAGACCTGGAAATTGCAGTGTTTGACGAATTAGTAGTATATAAACCAGAGTAGTGTTTGACGACAGCAGTGATTTCTCTGAAAGCCTAATGCAGAAAAACAATGGAGCAATTCGAATTATCACATGCTTCATCGGAACAAGATCTGTTCATGCATAATTACCTTAGTTTTGTAGCAGATAACACCATTTAATATTTCTCCAGTAAGTCTGTGTGCGTGTCATTGCACATAAAATAAATTTGACATCGTACATTTTAAACCAAGTTCTTACAGTACCTGGGCTATGTGTTTTGCTGATATCAATTCAGCCATAACCATTGAAGCATGCCACCCATGTTTGAAACCAAAAATTTCCAGTAAACCATCATCAGCATGGGCCTCCACAAATCCTCTCTAGAAAAAGAAAAGATAAATAAGAAACCAGTAGTCAATAATCTACAAGAAGCAACTATTTTAAGATTTGATAGTCATACATTCACCATCAACCCAAATAATTAACAAATCTATGAAGATAAAAAATGCACGTGAAACCAAAAGGTGCACTAGAATTTTGTCCTTTTATGGGGAAATTGAAAGTGACACAGTAATGGAGCCAATAAAATGCATTATATCTTTTTGCCCTTTTTGTCGGGATCATGAGAGTGAAGCAACATATTGTGGAGGCTCAAGGAAAACAAAAACCATCACTGAATATTTTGCACGTATCCCACTAAGTTAACTCGGGAAGTTGTATGTGGTGAACAAACTACCTTTTCTAAGTAATCTGGCTTTAAATGGCCCCATGGATTTCTTCCACTTCCATAGCTGGGAAGGTTGAGGACAACTACAGACCTCACACTGGACGATCGATAAGAGTCATTGAGTTAATGAACGAAAAATGAAATAAATTATATGAAAATAATTAGCAAGTGAAGCAGGCAGAGAACATGATTGTTCAGACACAATTCTTGTAAGCAAGCAATAAGTTCAGATGCACTCTAATCAAGTAGACCTTACCTAGATGGGACAGGAATTTGCTCCCATTTTGAACAATTAACCTTCTTAGCATAGATCCTTAAGATGTTCTTCAAAGACCTGCACAACATTAGTATGAAAATATATTGCAAGATCTAATAGAATCAATCTGTAAGAACCAAGAAGTATAACACAGTTTGCAGCAATCGAAATCGCAAATGGGTAATTGTTTGTTACTCCACATGTAAAATCACCTATGACATAAACAAGTTTTAGAAAATAAGAGCATAAATATGCTCGAGCATGTGTGCAGAGAAAGGGCTTTATACATCTTAATGACACTTAATTTGGAAAGAATAAAGAGGAGAAGAGATGCGAGTTGTAAATCAAGAAGCAAATAGACAATATTAAACTAATTTCATTCAAGACGAACTATTAGAGTACATTTGGAATTCCATAATACGACTGTATGCCACTGCAATCATTCACTAGTGAAGTACATCTGCAACTAACTTGGTATTAAACTGTAGTAACTTGTTAACTACGGTTCAAAACTAATATCTCAATCCAAATGCAGCATAGTCTCAGCCATTAAATTTTACACTTGGGAAACAATCTTACAGTTTTGAACAGGATTTCTATACTCAAAAATGCTCGATTTAAGCAAATAATTAAAAATACACTTTAAAAAATGTTATCACCAAACAAGCCAAACAAATACCTTAAACCTGGATTACTGCTGCATGGCGTGAAAAACCACCCTTGCTTGCAACTGTATCCAGAATATATTAACTGCAACAAATAAAAGTTAGGCACGTATTACTGCCCAATGATAATGAATACTATGCATGTATACATATAAAAGAATGTCTACGATTGTTGACCATATTTCGAGGAAATAATTTTACAATATGCAGAACCAACTGTAGTCAGAATCTGATACGTTCTTATACGTATCTAGAGATTAATCCACGCAATTGAATCAAAGATTGAAGATTTATTGAATGAATTGAGGATTACAGTGACTATGATATTAACCCAGGATTGCTCCTGTCCCTCTTGCTATTCTCAGCAGAGTAATTCTTCTAACTAATCAACTAACTTCCTCTTCCCGCTCTCTATCTATTTATACCCCTCCTTTATCCTACTTGGGCCTTGGGCCTTGGGCCTCCTAGTATACACATTGATTATTCTGGGCTTAGGCCCATTACTTCTCCTACTCAGAATCAGCCTTGTCCTCAAGGCTGGTATTTGGAAATTGAGACTGAAAATCTGCTGCTTCTTCCCAAGTGGCCTCTTCAACTGGTTTGTTTTTCCACTGGACAAGAACCTGTGGTACTATCATCCCAGCGATCTTCTTGTGTCTGCGGGCTATCACCTTGAGAGGTTCGTAATTAAATGTCAACTCCTGTTCTAGCCCCAAAGGTAACTCGTGTGTTTGATCATGCTTTCCCATGGCTTTCTTCAGTTGAGAGACATGAAAGACTGGGTGTATCCGAGATCCTGCTGGTAGTTGTAATTTGTAGGCTACCTTTCCAATTCTCTGGATTATTTCAAATGGTCCAAAGTACTTGGGAGCTAATTTCTGGAAAATCCTTGAACATACTGATTGTTGCCTATGGGGCCTCAGCTTTAAGAATACTTTATCTCCCACCTCATACTCCACATCCCTCCGATGCACATTAGCTTGTTTGGTCATGCGTTGTTGTGCGCGCTCCAAGTTATACCTTAACTGTCGTAGTGCTTCATCTCTATCCATTAATTCCATTGCTACTGCTGCCACGTTTGATTCTGCCGGAAGGAATCTTGTAATAGCAGGTGGTTTGCGCCCATAAACAACCTCGAAGGGTGTCATTCCAGCAGCCGTTTGATACGCTGTATTGTACCAATACTCTGCCCAATGCACCCACATACTCCAAGCTCTTGGCTGTTCAGATACAAAGCAGCGTAAATATGTCTCAATGCATCTGTTTAGAACCTCCGTTTGCCCATCTGACTCCGGATGGTAGGCTGAGCTCATGGCCAGCTTTGTCCCCTGCAATCTAAATACTTCCCTCCAAAAACTGCTCATGAAAATTGAGTCTCGATCACTGACTATCGACCGCGGTACTCCATGTAATCACACAATTTCTTTAACGAATTTCTCTGCCACGCTTTGGGCTGTATATGGGTGTTTCAAGAGAATAAAATGTCCATATTTCGACAACCTGTCCACAACCACTAGCAAGACTTCGAACCCTCGTGACTTAGGGAGCCCGGATATGAAATCCATAGAGATATCCTCCCAAATCTGCTCCGGTATTGTTAATGGTTGTAATAACCCTGCTGGCTTCATCGCTTGGTACTTCTGCAGTTGACATACTAGACAGTCTGCCACAAACATGTATACATCCTTCTTCATGCCTTTCCAAAAAAAACTGTTGGATATTCGTTTCAATGTGCGAAACGCTCCTGCGTGCCCACCTTCTGTAGAACTGTGACCTTCCTCTATAATTCTGCTGGTCCATTCCGAATTACTGGGCAGCACTATTCTGTCCTTATACCACAACAAGCCGCGGTTAACACTGTAGGGATAAGCTACTTCCCCTCTTCCCAGTTTTGTCATGATTTCCTTTAGTTTAGGATCTAGCTGCACCTCTGCCTTGATTTCTTGCATATCTTGCCACTGAGGTATAGATATGCTGTTCAAAGTCGTTTCTACACATCTGGACAACGCGTCTGCAGCCGCATTCAAGTTTCCAGCTTTGTACTTAATCTGAAACTCATATCCCAGCAGCTTGGAAAGCCACTGTTGCTGGTATGGTGTGGTAACTCTTTGATGTAGCAGTTCTTTCAGGGCCTTATGGTCTGTTAGGACGAGGAATTTGCGGTCTAGTAAGTATGGTCTCCAATGTCTCACTGCTAAAACCAGGGCCATCAACTCTTTTTCATATGTCGATTTGGCAAGCGCTCTTTCTGCTAATGCTTTACATTAAAAGGCAATTGGTCTACCCCCTTGAGCCAGTACTGCCCCAATGCCCCGTCCAGACGCATCACACTCCACTACAAATTCTTCCTCAAAATTCGGCAACTTCAAGACTGGTGCTGTTGTGAGCTTCTGTTTGAGCTCTTCAAATGCTGCTGTTGCTTCTCTATTCCATTCAAAAGTCCCTTTCTTCAATAAATCTGTCAATGGTTTAGCTATTTTCCCATAATCCTTTATGAATTTTCTGTAATACCCTGATAATCCCAAAAATCCTCTCAATCCTTTGATGTTGTGAGGAGTGGGCCATGCTTCTACACTCTCTACTTTTTTTCTGTCAACTGATACCCCCTTTCCTGACACAACGTGTCCTAGATATTCAATTTCTTTTAGCCCAAATCCACATTTCTTCTCATTCACAAAGAGCTGGTTGTCCTGTAAAAGCTGGAAAACGATCTGGAGGTGTTTCACGTGCTCTTCCACATCTCTGCTGTATATTAAGATATCATCAAAAAAAACCAGTACAAATTTCCTCAAGTGTGGTCGCAATATGTCATTCATCGTTGATTGGAAGGTAGCTGGGGCGTTTTTTAAACCGAAGGGCATCACTAGAAATTCATAGTGACCCAAGTGTGTTCTGAATGCTGTTTTCTCCACATCACTAGGCCTCACCCTTATTTGATGATACCCCGCCCGCAAGTCCAGTTTTGAGAACCAAACAGACCCATGTAGTTCATCTAATAATTCTTCAACTACTGGGATAGGATATTTATCTGCAACTGTAACTTCATTGAGGGCTCTGTAATCCACGCAGAATCTCCAACTACCATCCTTCTTCTTTACTAGAATAACTGGGCTGGAATATGGACTCATGCTAGGTTGTATTATTCCAGCGCTTAACATCTCTGCAACTAACTTCTCAATCTCGTTTTTCTGTCTGTGAGCATATCTGTATGGTCGAACTGATATTGGTCCTTGCCCTTCTTTGATCACAATAGTATGGTCTTGATTTCTTCTTGGTGGCAATCCCTGGGGTTTGTCAAGTACCCCCCTGAATCTATTCAATACTTCCTGTATGGCAGTAGGATAGTCTTTTGTCTTTGTTTCCCCATCGCCTGTTGTTAATCTTTCCACTGTCATCAGAGTTGCTGCAAACTCTATTTCTGTTACCTTGCCAATTGATTTGAGAGAGAGCATGGATCTTTGGAGAGTTGGGTCGCCTTTTAATTCAACCATTCGCCCTTCAACTTTGAAACGCATCCTCATTTTATTCCAATCTAATCTGATTTCACCTAAAGTGCGCAGCCATTCTACCCCTAGGATTATATCTACCCCTCCCAACTCAAATAAATGTCCTGTGATTTTGGCAATATACGTCCCCAGCTGTATTTTCAATCCTTGACATAACCCTTGACACTGCACTTTAGTACCATCTCCTAAACATACACCAAACTTCACTGCCTCATCAATTCTTGTTCACGCTCTACTCCTTCATATTCATCTGTTTCCCCTTCTTCCAGCTGTTCCTCCTCCAGTATTGCAACTTGTAGTAGTTTGAACGCGCATTTGTGCATTGGGGAGTAGGCCTCCCCACAACGAAAACACAAGCCCTTTTCCTTTCTTCTTTGAAACTCTTGCGGCGAAATTATTCTTGTCTCCCTCTTTGCTTCCGCTCTTGCTGTTTGGTGTCCACCTGCTACACTACCTCCCTCCGATTTCTGTTCCCCTCCCGAAGATCCATAGCCGTCCTTCTATCCTGAATGGACCCCTGTGATTCTCGTCGGTTAGTTATATTGCTCAAGGGTTGATTCCGACTCCTCTCCCAACTCGTTCCTCCCATCTTGTTCGCTCTGTCATTATCATTGGGTACTCTATAGTTCTTTCTGGTCTGCCATCCCAGTTTGTCCAGTTCGGTATTGTCCCCAGTAACCATTAATTTCTTCATCTATGGCCCGCGCCAGATCCATCGCACGCATGATAGTCCTTGGTTCATGTATGGCAATTTTTCTACTAATTTCTTCCCGTAAGCCACTTATGAAATATCCCAAGCATTGATCATCAGGTAAGTCTCCTACTTGGGCTAACAGAACTTCAAATTGTTCAATATATGTATCCAAGGGTTGCGTACCTTGCTTCATCGATGCTAGCAGAAGGAAAGGGTTCGACTGCCTGCGTCCCCCGTACCTCTTGATTAATTCCTCCGCAAACCTGTGCCAGGTGATGTCTGGAATTTTCGACCTCATCCACTGGAACCAGTGATACGTGGCGCCATCCATGTGAATGTGGGCTAAGCGAAGTCGTTGAGTCATCGGTGTGTTGTGCAATTCGAAATACTGCTCCGCACGCCCTAACCATCCCCTGGGATCTACTCCATCAAATCCAGGGATCTCAATTCTTTTTAATGCATGGCGCAGTTCATCATCGCCTCCCGACCTTGACTCTCTATATGAATCGCGAATCTCTTCTTCCTCGTCATCATGTTCCACATTTATTCCACCTCCCCTCCGCGTGTGACCTCGTGTGTGATTCAGTCCTTGTTCAGCGCGATTCGCTTCCATGTATGCTTCAATTCGCGCCTGTGATTCGGCCAATGTTGCGAGCGCCTTCGTTATACTACTGATGTCTTCCTGAACGACGCTCATCTGCTTTTCTAAAGCTTCGACTCTAGCTTCCGACCTCGTCGATGCCATTGCGAGTTGATCTACCTCCGCGCTGCTGTCGAATCGGCAGGATCGGACCAATTTGATACGTTCTTATACGTATCTAGAGATTAATCCACGCAATTGAATCAAAGATTGAAGATTTATTGAATGAATTGAGGATTACAGTGACTATGATATTAACCCAGGATTGCTCCTGTCCCTCTTGCTATTCTCAGCAGAGTAATTCTTCTAACTAATCAACTAACTTCCTCTTCCCGCTCTCTATCTATTTATACCCCTCCTTTATCCTACTTGGGCCTTGGGCCTCCTAGTATACACATTGATTATTCTGGGCTTAGGCCCATTACTTCTTCTAACAGAATCCAGATGAAATACAATGAAAATGAAGTAGATTCAGGATTAAGAACCAATGTACGAAAAGGAAACAGCGTAATCTTATCCAAATCTTCAAAATTATCTTGTTGTCAATTACAATTTAAAAAAATCATGTAGCCCACCTTTAAAACACCAAATTCCCAGTCTCTTAAGTTTTTCTCCATTCTAGAATTAATGCAAAGTAGAAGAAAAATCAAAGCAAAATAGGTCTGTGGTAGAACCGAAGAACAATTTGCACCTTGTTTGAAATAGGACCCTGAGCAAGGTAAGGTTTTTCATTCCGCAAATGGTGGAAACCATAAGCAACCTGTGCATCCATGCCTGCACCCACAAAACATATAATTTCAACTAAAAGTATGTGAGAACAATTTAAAGTTGAAGAAACTAACAAAACAAAGCCGGACCTAAGCTGAAATAATTATAAAAGACTCCCTGATAACAGGACATTCTTTCTGGTAACTCCCCTTCAACTTCCAGTTCCTGCATAATAAAGACATTGTGATAATGACATTTAATAAAAACAAAGATCAAGAATTACAGTAACCTTCAGTAACGACATGATAAAATAATATATATGTGGTGTTATTGCTTTTCAAGAGGCCAGTTAAAACAAAGTTATTGAATCAACAAGGTAAAACACGTGGATGTTCAACTATGGAGGCAATAAAATAGTCAAGGCACCGCATTCATAAAATTTGTATAGCTTAATCAAGAACAATAAATCAATACCCATGCAATTGACATATCAAGACATGGGGTGGCCGAGACACGTTGGTAAGGGCAATGAAGATAATCCATTCTATTCTGTTTTCTAGAAATCTTCTGTTTAAAGTATCAACGCTTATGATTTCTTAACAAATTACAAACCATTTGTTGAACTATGATTTAAGTTCAGTAAGACAAACATTGCAACTGAAAAGGAAAAACTGATGGTAAGGAAGAGCAACGAACTTTTGTTTAAGGATCCGGCCTCCATTTTTTCCAAAAACAATGACGCATGCATGACTCACCAATAAAAATGGAATTGAGGAGGAGAAAATTTCTCAAAAAGTATTTGATTGGAATAAGATGAACAGTATTTGATTGGAATAAGATGAAAATTAGGAAGATACGAATTTGATATCTGAACTTCAAGTTGTAGGCTATTTTTGTATGATAGAAGATTGACATGAAGGTCAAACATTTTCCCGTTCTCTACAGATAGTATAGAGAGCAAATTTTTCAAGGCAAAAAGGCAATTGGCAAGCTTTATAGTCAAAAGATCTAATTAGTTGATGTTCTGTTCTTAATTGGTTGCTGCCATTAGCTTGTAAACTTTAATAAGTAATTAAAAACAATTTGAAAGACCATACGCTCTTAAAGAGACTAAGATGATCTTGAAAGTTCGAATAACAAAGAAAACAAAAATCTAAATCCTTGTTCTTGTGAGTCCAAAGTTACTCTTTCCCCTAAAATATCTTTTTAAACTAAAGTTATATGTGAATGAGCATAAAAAAAATTTTCATGATCTAACATCTGCAAGTAAAAATCGTTGCAATAAATCAGAGTTAAAAAGTTGAATTAAATAAGCTTAATCTGACCTACTAAAGAAGAAAACTGAAATGCATCCCCATGCCATAACTCCTTTGTGGCAAGGGTATCCTTTGGGTTGCATTTTCAGAACTGGCACTTTAATAAAATTTAGGTAGCTACTATACATAAGTAGGTGGAGACAAACCTGCATACCTTTTGTTTCAATTTTAAGAGAAACTTACCAATCAGAACAAACCATAATAAAAACAAGACAGTTGAATAATTAACTTGGCTACAAACCAGATCAAGAGGTGTTTCTTCTGTGGCTTTAAGAGAATAAGGGGCTATCAAATCTTCCCCAGATGGCATTGATATGAGAACATGCCAACTGCACATTAAAGGCATCAAGATGTATAAGCCATTTCCAAGAGATGGTAACTATAATCTTCCAAGAAAACCAAAGATTTAGAAACGTTATTGACAAACTCGCCACTGTTTAACTATTTCGCCATCAAATTCAATGATCTCACATGTACTTGAGTAGGTAAATTCATCATCCAACTTCACTGAATCAACCAATCAATCAATCCTACCATCTTAATCCTGCAATGTTGTCCTCCAAATTAAAGTTTTTTTGTATAAAAGATATCTCCTTTTGGAATATGAAAGAGGAGAAGAATCAACCAATCAATCAATCCTACCATCTTAATCCTGCAATGTTGTCCTCCAAATTAAAGTTTTTTTGTATAAAAGATATCTCCTTTTGGAATATGAAAGAGGGAAGAACAAGAGCCGAAGTTTTACACGTTCAAATGTTCAATCAATGCTATGATCTCTTGACTGATAATGAGGGTAATAATGTACATGTTTAAAGAATTTGATTGATATATTCTGCCTATTGCTACTTCAGTTTTACTCCACTATAATGCTTCTGTATCATTTAATGTTCATTTCTGGATGGGGTTCACATTAAGAAAGAGGAGGAGCTAGACTCATTTTCACTTGGTTTACAGCTGGCAAGATTACACAGTGTATTGAGGATATAAGAATGTGGAGTTAGAGAGCCCAGGTGCCTTTTCCTGCAAATGTCTTTTGTTTCTCAGACGAACAACCAACCTAGTTATCTTTTACACTATCCCCTCAATGGTATAATCTCTATTCCAAATTTCAAACTTTTTGTTGGATTTCTCAGTGAATAAACTCAATACACGTGATGTTCTACAATGGAGAGCATTCTAAGCAACGAACACAATGAATCTATAGATCATATCTTTCCATCGTGCAGTTTCTCAATATATTTTCAATAGAAAATATTGAGATATTCTAGTGTTAAATGAAAAAATATTATAAGTTTGTTGATAACAAATGATATAAGTTCGGACCAAACTGGACATGTCAGAACAGAACTTAACCATTTTTAAAGTCTTATGATGGATAGAACAGAACAAAATAGAGTAAAATAAGTCGAACAGATTTCAAGAGCAGATCAGTTCAGATGTACAAGAGCATATTAGAAGTCAGATCAACTCATCGGAATAGATCTTATTAGAAGATCGGATCGGATCAGATTAGCTTAGCAGATCAGACCAGAGAGTTGCATCAGATCTGATCTAAGCGGACTTCGAGGTTTTGACTTCCAAATATCAATTGTAGTCATTGGACAAGTAAGGCAACATTCAGAATAAGATAAAAGTGGTTGAAGTACGAGGCAGAGCTAAAAGAAAGAGCATTGAAAGCATCAGTACGAAGTTTGTACAGAACATTACATGTGCATTAATTGCTTAAGGACAAGCGTTCGAGAATTCAACGGATGAGCCTACCGGATACAAATATTACCGTCGAGATCAAAATCTATAAATAGCAGAAGCGAAGAGAAGAGAGACTTCCGAAAAACCTTTTGACAATCTTTGCTATCATTTGAATCTTTGAACAATCCTTTTTTTCTGTTAAACACTTTGCGGTTTTCTTTCCTATAAACTTTGAGAGTTATTCATTCAGCCTGTGTCGAATAAGATTAGGGATACAGGTTTTATTGTATATAAGTTTAGCCTGAGAATATAATTCGTTGTAAGATAATAGAGCATGTTCTGTTATTAGAGGGGATTACTAGGAGTTCAGTTTAGACGCGATCTGACTGAGTGGACTTGATTATATTTAGTTTGGAAGAATGGTAGACGTATAAGTATTACTTCGAACTTCGAGAAACAAATTCTCTGTCTCTGATCTGTTTACTTATTCGCACTATTGTTCACTGGATGAATCAAACCTTGTTCTGCACAAATATTTTTGTAGCTTAAGAAATCACATTCGCACTTATTGTTCACTGATTGATGAAACCTTTTCCGCAAAAATATTTCTGTAGCTTGAGAAATCATATTAGACTAAAGCAAAAGATTCAGCTGGTCCTAAAATTGTTTCAAAAGAGAAAATTTTGAAAGAGTTTATTCATCCCCTTCTAAACTATTTCTCAATCCTATCATCTAGGTCTTCATTAGACGTGGATAAAAAATGTAAGAACCAAGTATGGATTCAACTACATGTTTGGAAGAGATAATGCCAGAAAATAATGAAAGTTGGTGATAAGGATAATTTAAGTAACAGAAGGTGTGTCTCAATTAGTCAGAAAAATCAAATATCGGGTTGCACTTTGTGCACAAGAAAATAAAAACCTAAAAACTCCATCTAGTTCATAATTTAGTTGTTGTCATCCTTTATGAGCCAATGATACTCCTCTATCCCACATATATACTGAATTTTCTTTTTCATACATCTCAATTATATAGTTCAGTTTTCACGTTTAGTATTATTTTTTCCATATACAGGTGTACAATACCTTAACCAGGAAACTCAGCCAAGGATTTGTTGAGAAAATATACATGTGCCTATGTTACACATAGACCTAGTATGCTAAAAGGATCCAAAAAGATCATCAAATGTAACAAACTATAAAACTAACCTATCCATACCTATCCAGATGGGCAAGAGGACCATTGGCGACCTTGTCAAGAGTTCTTTTGATTGATGATTTCCAATTAAAAGGAAATGATCCACCCTACAAATAAATTAAAAGAATGACCAGTCTAAGATGCTAGACAGTGGGGAAGATGAAATTGCGTCAGATGATTAAGTTCTTACCCAATGAAAACTCCTTGACAAGTCATTCCCTGTTCCAAGTGGAATAACTCCTGTTGCTGGTATTGGCAGTCGGTTCAGTTTGTTAAGTTCTCCTAGACAACCTAGGACCCATCCAACAGTACCATCACCCCCCGCAACCTGTCATATATTGGATACACTCAAGGTCTCTGTGTAATTGTCTACAACTCCTGCTGCAAAAGTTGTTTTGTCCAGGCAAGTAGGTAGCCAAAAAAAATCAGAAAATATAATTAGCAGCGGATATATACCACTATTCTAAGTTTTTTACGAGTCTCTTGTGCACAGGTGTCTCCAAGACTAGCAAACTTCTCCAGGCAGTACAATCCATACTCAACAAATTCATGAGGCTTCACATTTGATAAGTCAAAAACCTGGTGAGCATATAACAGAAAGAAAATGAGAAACTCACATGAGTGTTCGTTGTTTAAACCTTGCATCAAATTTCCTGGTAGATACAAAGCATTAGGCTTAACAGTAAACAGAGGAAACATTATGTTTGAAATGAGAAAATTCACATATGAATGTTCGTTTGTAAACTCTGAATCACATTTCCTGGTATTTAATAAGCATTAGGCTTGACACTAGACAGAGGAAACATTATGTAAGAAAAAGAGAAAAGTCGCTTATGAATGTTCGTTGTTGTAAACTCTGCATCACATTTCCAGTATTAATAAGTATTATGCCTACCAATAAACAGAGGAAACATTTTGTGGTTTATTGACCAATGCTAGTAGACATTCATCCAGTAAAAACAGGTTTAGAGTAATATACAATCAATGGTTACAACAGCTCCATAGACAACTAATTTATAGTATCACATGGCAGAATCTTTAAAAAGGTATATTAAACTCTATTTCACTTTCTCAATGCTGAATCGGATACACCATAAATCAGCGTGATGCTTGCAAAATTTTAGTATGTGACTGAAATGGAGGAATATTCTCCATCTAAGCAGCAAAATGCTTACACAAGAGTGTAAAATTTATTTGGCCCAAATTAGAGATTGAATTCAAACTTGCATAGAATATTCGAGCATGGTTGCTAACTTTTGAACTATTGCTCGAAAATATAGACTCGAAATATATGGAAACTGGATTTCTTAAAGATTGGAGTCTAATTTTCTGTTAATTTGATTTCGTCTTTAACATTTGAGTGGATTTTTTGTCCACTAGCTATAACTATTATTATTATCTTCTTTATTAGTATAAGTTTGCTTCCCATAAATAAAATCTATACTATATTAATGATTAATAAATCATAAGCCCGTGAATGGCTCGCAAATTATCAAACAAAGTAACTGGAGCAGCTCGAAAAAAGATTGATCAATTTCGAGTTCGGCTCGACTTCCATTATTTGAAATACTAATCGAATACGGCTGTCTCAATCCATTTGCACTCCTAAATGTAACAAAATTTTTAATTTGAAAGTAGATTCAGACTAAGGGAGTGTTAGGTGTAGCTACTAAGAAGTACTTCCTAGCTTCTAGCTGGTTGGAAATGTTTTGGATTGTTTGTTAGTATCTGAGTCTACTTCTTAATTTATAATTAACTGCTAGAAGTAAAATTTTGATATTTTATTTAGCTTATACTTTCTAGTAATGGATTAAATTTTTTATTTGACGTTTCTATCCTTTGACAACTTGTAATACTCCACATTTCCAGATCATATTTTCTTAAAAACATTTATTTTAAGAAAATATTTTATATTTTTTAAATTTCATTTCAATAGTTTTTTATATATTTGTGCATTTATACAACTTTTGTCATTTGCTTTTATTTTTAATCTTATACAATTTTCAAGCAATAATATTCAAGCAAGATAAACATTACATTATATATGTTAAAGATATTGTTGTCATTTTACTAATTATTAAGCTTGAAAGCATTTTTTATCCAAGCACTCAAACTTTAGCTAGTATTATCTTTTGAGTTCTATTTCTAACACTCTCTACTTTCGCTTCCAGCCAATATTTTTATAATCTTTAGAATAAGTAGATACTCTAGTAAACAATCCCTACAATGTCAAGAGAAGAAAACTTTAATTTGGCTCCCATAATCCTATTCAACCCCCCATAAAGAACAAAGAAACGGAGAGATGTATAAGAGAATGTCATTGTAGCATTGTCTATTCTCTACTCTAATTTAAAAACAAAAAAACGATTTTTCCTATTTTTTTTAAGTTTCTTCCCCAAAAATCTTTTTCCTTGACTTTCAGGACTTCAGAAATAACTAATCCCTTGTATCAGATATAAAGTTTGCATTTCTTTTTTATTCGTCCCAAATATATACTCAAACATCTATTATTTTATCTATGACTTTATCAACATATCTTTTGTTGGAGTGCAATCATTGCACCTGCTAGATAGAACGATCGAATCGTGACGCTTGAGTTGCTATACGGTTTAAAAGATTGGAGTTGCACCGTTACCACCAGCTACTTTTGGTGAAACGGCAAGCGTTCGTTCATATACCTCTAATTAATTTTGATTTTATAATTAACTTCTTCATTTAATGAAAAGGAAAATTCTAAAATATATATATATTAGTTTGGCGTTGAAAAAATTCAACCATTTCTCATTTGAGTTTCCAATTTATTGGAAATATGGGTAGGAAAAATTGAAGACAGGATCTACTTAGTCTTCCAGAGTAACTATGTGGAGTGTGTTTTTCATTTTGCGATTTGAAAGTTCTGTGCCCTGCAGCCACTTATCTACAAGGTAGCTTGAAATTTAATTTTTGTTTACGATTTCCATCAAATCTGAAAGTTAAAGTCCACATTGCATGTTCATATTGCATAAATACAATAGTTCAATATTTGTGAAAATTGAATTATCTATTGCTAATAGTTTTTAGATCCTATAAAGTCAGGATTAAAATGAAAATGTTATTTATGAAATTTGTTTTTCAACAATTTCCTTAATTTGTGTGAAAACACAAATAAGTTCATATACTTGTGAATATTTTTTTCTTTAGTTGTGTGCACATAAAATACGTATATATAAAATGGGACGTGGGATTATTAGTTTTTCGTTCTTTTTTGTTGCTCGTCTCATATTCATAGTCTTATAGAGGTTTTCAATAAGATCAAGGAAAAATATGGGAAAAGTAAATTTACATTTTACCACTGTTTAATGAATTTTTAATTGATAACAAAAAATAGTTGGAAATGGTTGATATATTTAATGATTTGAATTTAATCCTCACGAGTTAATTATTTAAATTTGTGCAATGTTAACTCCAAATATGAATGTCATATCTGATAGAAAATCAAAAGGAAAGATCACATTTCGCACAAATTAAGTTTCTCATCACCTTGTAGATAAGTGGCTTCACAAAACTAAATTGTCACACTCGCAAGATTGAATCAGCCCAAAACAATACCAAATAAAATTTTTTTTAAGTTTTTTCTTTTTTGCTATTTTCCTTACAAATCTTCCCCGAAATTGTTTGGCACGGAAAGGAAAAAAAAAAAACCTGATGAACAATATAAAGCAATAGACACCAAAGAGAAAGAAAACTTGTCTGCTTTATTTTACTTATCCACGAATTAAGTAATGAATAATGCTTATCTTATAGGCCAAGAAAGAAAGCACGAAAGGATTGAGATGCACTTCCAACAAAAGGTAGCTAATGTTATGAGCGTGCCCTCAAATCTTTAATCACCTATATATCTATCTCACAGTCAAAAATAAAAACTTCAAATACGAGGAAAAAAAATATGTAACTGTGAGAAGAAAAATAAATTTTGAAAAAAGTATCTCTTATAAGTCTTAATTTTAAAAAAAAAAAAAAAACGCGTCGGTCGGATCCAAGTTTCCACCAGTCAAAAAATAAAAGGCAGATTACGGCTAATATATTCTTATAAACAATCTTTCTCATCTATATCACGTCATTAATCAGAAATCACAAGTAAGAAATGACAGAGTAAAAAGAACAAGTTTTTAATATAATATTTTTACAGAAGAAAAACAGAAGTGATTTACGTGATCTCACACCCCACCCAGAGATTGTCAACCATTACGCACACGTGTAGTTAGTTACTTGTTACTCAACTCAACCCAATGTAAATTCGTAAGTTTTTTTCTCACTTACCTGCTCTTCGGCCATGAGTTCCTGAAGTCGGGCCTTCAGTTCGGGCCCGTGCCGCCCGCCGCTCTTCGAATTAATGAACACGACCATCGGATACACCGGAGGGAGAGCAGGTCCGGCTCCCTCGGCGTGAGCAGACTCGTAAAGCCGAGAAACAGCGGAGGCTTCAGCGTCCTTGGCTTGGATCGCGGCCCTCATGGCGAGCCTGAGGTACTCCGGGAAAGTGATCTTCTTCCGGAGCTCCTCCTTGGGGATGCGAACGCCGGACAGCGTGAAGCCGCGTATGGAGTCGACCACCGAGGACCGGGCCGACCCGACCCGAGTTGGCGTGCCCGGGGAGCCCATTCCGTGAGGTGAGATTGACGATTCTGCCCTTACGTTTGGAGCCTCGGTTTTCGTTATCGCAGAAATGTTCGGAGAATGGCTTTGTTACTTTTGTCTGCGTGGGGTGAGGGCGGCTTTTTTTATAAGATCGCTTTTACAGATTAAGAAAATTACAGAAAAGCCTCCACGTGCTCAAAGGCTTAACCCCTCGTAAATTGTAACGCAAGCCTTGAAAAAATAGTAATAAAAAAATTGCAACTTTTTTACATATTTTTTTCTTACAATCCTTTGGTATATATAACATGTTCATCAGAAAAATATTGACAAGAAAAAATTAATCTATTATCAATTTTGGTCTAACAAAGATTGTCAAGAGTATTTATTTGGTTTTTTATTACAACATTAGTGGGATTGGATGGATATTTCTCCACTTTTACTCCACATAGGTTTATCTATGATGTCATAGATTATGTTTCATTCCACATAGGTTTATCTGATGATAATACTATGTTATTTCTAATCATTTATTCTTTTCTAATGCATCTCCCTATTTAATTAGAATTGAGACTCTTATATGAATACCTTTTAACTAATTCAAGAGAAACCATATTTAAAATTCTTATCATAACCTCATTACACAATATTATATTTAAAAAATTTTAGATAGTCTATTTAATATAATAAAAATAAGAAAAAATGCTGATTGAAAACACAAATTTTATCATGTTTTGATGAATATTTCACATGTGAAAGCACACCTCACATCCAGCACTGGTATTTACAGTTGTCTATTTACAAACGTCTAATGCAAAGATTAATGAAAATGAAATCTCTTTGTAATATTGAATGACAGAAGCGAAAGCAAGTAAATATTTCCCATTCGCTAAATCAAAATGGAATTTATTTTATTAGCTGATATGAAGAGAAGAACTGTCGCATTTGAAAATGTGTATGGATTTTTCGTCTTCGTTATGCAATTCAACGAGAAAGGCCGGCGTCGGACAAGTCTACTCGAGTGAGAAGTTTCTACTTGGACTCTTATTTTATTAACTTATAATAATAATAATAATAATAATAATAATATTGGTGTGTGTGTCAGTGTGTGTGTATAAATTTATTAAACGCGTCTACAAGAAACGGGAGCATATGGAGACAATAAATGAGTACCATATTCATTCAACACACACGGCTGTAATATAATAAATAGAAGTGCATATATCATATGCATTTGTATGTGTACAAATCTAAACATCATATATTATTTTAAAAGTTTTTATATAATTAGAAAAACATAATTTGTGTCATTTATCAATATAACATTTGCATGTTATAATTAAAAAAACATGGTTAGGATAAATTTGTATTTACTTATCTCAAATTGATTAGACCTATGAAAAATATTATTTTTCATGTTAAAAATATTAGTTTCTTGAGAAAGTTTGCTTTGATAGGGTTAATCTAAAGTATGGGTCAAAGGTAGTGAGATATAAACCCGTGAGATCGTAAGAGACCAACACTTATAACTTTATCATTCTCATGACCATAAAATACGAAAATGATGTATTATGCCCCCCAAGAGCACAGACGAGTTGGTAATACTTGAGGTGACGTGACATTCTCCTCTCTGGCTTCGTGTGTTCGATTCTCGTGTGGAGCATATTTCCCACTTAAATATTGTAAGGATATGCTTTGGGTCGGCCTGTTATATAAGTTTTCTCGATCAGGTCCATGTCTACCTGTGCATATCTTTCGATTTAAAACATGTATGAGCCAAGATGTCTCTATACTATACGGGGTGAGACCTTTCATGACTGAAAATTATATCATTAATTATGATTTTTTAGAATATTCTTTTCACGTTATTAATTAATACTTTATAGATAAATAAAAGGAGAGCCGAATAACATTGTGTGGGTTGGGGGTTGCACAGCATATGGGAACATGAAAATATTAATGGCATCTTATCTTTATTTAAAAATGTCAAGCATCTTTTGCCTTATCAAGAAACAATTTCCATCCCTTGCCTCACACTAGTTGCCTTTTGAATACGACGATTAAATGTCATCCCAAATTTATGATTTGTATGCTCGATTGAATAATATATATGTTTACTGGAGTTATACGTTACTTAATCAAATAGTATAAAGAAACTTACTTTGCATTTTATTATACAGAAATGCATTTTGTCACATTATTTATGTTACTACAAAATTGTGCAATGCATTACCACATATTTCTATTTGTACGACTTTTTAAGATCATCTTGGATATTATGTATGCTCACAATTCCAGGATGGAACGAACATGGATGGTGGTCAAATTTGCTCTCCAAAATATTAACGATCAAGAAATAGTATTATGACTTGCATATGCAGTGTTCCAAATTAAATTGGGCCAATTTTCTTGATTTTGACTTCTCCATCGTTTTTCAAACGTCGGCTCACCCTAATAGGCTGTCTCACGTGCTACTCCATTAAATTGAGGCAATGTAAGAAACTTTGCAACAATTTTATTCTAAAGAAAGGTTTTTTTAATCAATCATTTGTATCCTCATATGAGATTTATTTTAAATTATTTGTTCATGAAATTGAGTTTTGTTCTCTGAATTAGATGTCTAAGACCACATACTGTCGAGTATCAAAGATAAAGAGAGTAAATGAAGTTCTTTTGTTAGATTTAGGTAGTGCACTGGAGAGTAAAACATGTCTCTTCTTTTATTGAAGTTTTCATTAGATAATACATGCACATTGTGCATTTGCAAAATACTTTACTATACTGATATGTAATATGGTTAATTACTTTTTTAGTGTTAGTTACTATATTATCATATAGTAATATTGTATACACTAATTTATTATGAAACATAAAAATTAAATCAATCCAAACCACAACGAATCAAACCAAACCGAAATTCTTGGTTAGGTTGGTTTGGTTTAAATATTAATTGATTGATTCGGTTTCAAATTTTATAAACCGATATATATATTGGGTTGGTTCAAATTTTAATCCAAAACCAAACAAATCCGCACTTGAATACCCCTAATTTGTGTTAGAGAAAACAACCTAAATAAAGTACCTTATATGGATAACTCAAAAGTTACATTTAGAAATTTTTAAACCTATTTGGAATAGTTTATAAACTATATTTATAAATGATTTTAGAAGCTTTAGATGAATGTTTAGCTCTGAACCAACTTGCATAAGCAAAATTGCATGAAAAGCATGCATCAATTCTTACCATGGTGAATAGCAGGGAGCCGCGGATCTATTTTTCGATATGGGTAACTATTCGGGTGAGTTTGGGTCGGGTTGAAGTGATAATTATACAAAAAATCCGATGTAAACCCGAAATAATCTTACTATATCAACCCCCAACCAGATAAAACTTTGGTAACCTGGAAAATCGCCTAAACCGGTCGCAAACAATAAAAAATTCAATAATATTATGCTTGTAATATATGATAAAATAATAAAAAATATTAAAAATAAAATAATCATATTTTAATTAAAACGCATACAAATTTCAAATTTCAAACTCTACTTATTTTTCTCTATTCTACATTTTGGTTCATTTCAAATATCGAAACAATGTATGAAATAAAAAAAAACTAAATTATGTTAGGATCGAACGCTTACACTAGGTCAAAAACTATAGTTGTTAGGCAATGTGTAACTTTATTTTCTTATAATATGATAGCGTAGAGTGCACCCATTGTGCCCGTTAGAGTTGTGGTTGTTAGACCTATGAGTCCGAGGATATGCGTGTCTAACAGATGGTGCTGTCTCGTTTTCATTTGAGATCGTTCTTACCATTTCCTTATCATCGGTCCTATCTCTAGCAGAAAAAGTATACATGTTAAGATCTAGCATCACTTTTATAGCCTATCTAGTCAACCAGATCAAGCGACGTAATGTCAGCAGCTTAACGTACGAGAGCATCCAAAGAGGTCATCCATCCTAGTATTTCTCTCACCTGTACACGCTTAATTCAACAATCTAAAAGGTTTTTTAAAAAAATCTTAATTAAAACTCGTTTCCATTGTGTTGGGACCGATTCAGATCGCGCACGACAATGAAAACAGGTCAGAGAGGGATGCGCGCGATCTGAAAGATAAAGAATGAGCTGCAATAGCTATAGTTCTTGAAAATATTAAGCATCGAGATGTATATCAGATCGATCTGGTATAAAAATCAAGGCAAAAAACATATGATATACTCTCTAAAATCGAAACTAAGTTTGAAACACACTTTGTAAAAAAATTTTTAAAAAAACATGAATGTAGAAAGCTATTAAAAAAATCAGTACGTTAGATTTTTTTATGGAAGTTTGGAGCTCAATGTCAGGCCTCGTGCACAACTCAGAGTTAAACTACGCAACAACAGATCTCTCACACAACTGACGCTAACGCAACTCACAGCTGATTCTTTTTCGCTAACCCAAAACGCTGTCATTCCAACTAATCCAAACGATGACGTACAACTATTCACTGCTGAAACAAGCTAGCGCACTCGCTACTGCTCAGCGACTGCTGATCTCGCTACGACTGCTGAATACAACCACTACTGCTGACATTACCAATGCTGAGCGCCAACATTCAGCGATGACTCACGCTAACCGCTGAACAGATTCCGCGCCAACTCTAACTCTCCAGAATTGTTCCAAGGCTGAAACCAAAACCCGATAGCTTCTCCAAGCGCAACAACTCAAAGCTGATCTCATGAAAACCCGATTAATTAACTCAATTGATATTATCAGCTTTCGGGTCTCACACTCAATCTCCTACATCTGTCCTTCTTCCAAACCGGAAGGCACTACTAGAAAACTTTGATCTTACATCGACTGTGCAGACCCATCTCAACCGGGACTTACCCACTGTCCAAAGCTGAGACTCCTAGAATCTTCTTACATCAATTTTGTCTTGATAGATTTGTGTATTTTGGGATGTGATTCACTCATATAAACTATTTAGCTCTCGGCTCTAAAATGTGTGAGTGAATCTGTGTGTGAGAAATATATCAATTACAGTGTATAAACTCTCTTGTACTTCACACGTTGGGAAGTGATTCTTCCAAAGCTGATAAGCTCAACAGTCGAATTTTACGATTAAGCTCCTCTGATATGATAGTCGATTGCTTCGATCCTGATCTGTTTTCTTCCCATGGCGATGACTCTCTTTTTCTCTTTCACACTCTCGTCTCTTTGTCGTAGTTTATTTTCTCTTGTTCGCGCTCATTCTTTATCAGTTCAGTTTTCATATATAAAGCCTTTGGTTTTATGTTACCGTTGAACACAATCTTCTAGTCGTTGAAAAACTTTTGTAAAGTTTCTGACATTGTGTCTTGTTGTCATTTCATCGTACATAGGTAGGTGATGCCATTTAATGTTCTTTGTACTTGTTCTGAAACTGATGTCGACATGACGAAGTAAATCGGTTTGAACTAATTTAATTCAGTATTCGAGTAAGCTCGAGTTCAAACTGATTTGCTCGTGATCTGATGTGCTCTGAACTAATTGTCTCTGAGCTGATTGCCTCTGAGCTGATCTGCTCTGAGATGTTCTAATATGAGTCTTGATCTTCTTCTTCTCTCAGCTGATCGCCTCTCAGCTGATTGTGTCTCAGCTGATGCACTACGAAGCTTCCTCTAAGCTATTCTTGCTCAAATTTGCTTCGCTCATCTCTGTTCTGCTCTGCGCTTCTCATCTAAGCCTCTCTTGTCTCATATGATCTTTTCTGCTCTAAGCTGATGTATGTTGATTCTATCTCTGATATGTTCATCTTATATGTTCTCCTCTGAGTTGATCTGGTTGATGTACTAGTTCGTTAAGCTATTCATTCAGCTCTCAACTGAACTGCTCTAAGCTGTAATGTGAATTGCTCTGCTCTAAACTGATCTGTATCTCTAATATCTCTGCTGTTCGTCTAAGCTGATCTGCTCTTCTCTCTAATCTGTTCTTAGCTGTACTGCTCTTAATCTCTGAAGTGAAACGCTCTGAACTGATCTAATTCTTCTCAGCTGAACTCTTGTTCTTCGCTTATACTGCGTAGTTCTTCATCTTTCAGCTTGATTTTGATCTGATCTGAATCCAGCTTAGCCTGCACTCGAGTAAACTTTTAGATACAAAATAACAAGTTTTGTGTTCATGAAAATTAAGATTTGATATGTTACACAGATCCAACATTTGTTTTGCTCCTAGTTCTTTTTCTTTTTTTGAAACAACATTCAGGTCGATTTAGGTCGGTGGATTCGGGTTGATGGATGACCTGATTTAAACCTAAGACTCAGGTCAACCCAAATGTAACCAATCCGAAAAAAAATGTTCGGGTCAAATTTCGTGTCCAACCATATCCGACCCCAAAAACCTCCCAACCCGGAATTTTTTTGAATCGATTTGGGTCAGATCGATAGGTCGGGTTAAATTTTGACACTATTATTTTTTGGAGTGCACTAAATCATTGGATTTAACACAATGATTTACAAATCTCGCTAATCAGGTAAACCGCTTTCTGCAAGCCTTAAATGGCTGGCTCGTCAAATAAATTGTTGTAGGTGGAAATCAAACTTATAACCATTTGGTAATAGTCCCATCCATAATTTGTGCATTTATGTTAGTTTTACCATCCACCATGGCTTTGGCCACAATGTTACGTCATTGCTTGGTCGGCCACATGCACTCTAGACATGCTTGAAAACATGCTCTGAGAGGCAACAATATGATATATTGCAATATAATTGGTATATATATATATATATATATAGTTTGATTATTTTTTCCTACCCTATATAAGATAGTGACAACTTCTTTTCATCTAGTTAATGAAAGTAAGTAAAATAGTTAACTACGATTATTGCTTTTGAATATGTTAAATTAAATAAAATATTTTGGCAATGACCTTGGGAGAAATATTATCGATCTAAATTATGTTTTGATGATATAATGACAATGGTTCTTTTCTTTCGAATTTTTTTTTTCAAAAAATTAATCATACATCACTGTCAGCTCAATTTACATCCATTATGGTAGTTATTATAATTACTTATGAAATGAATAATAATCAGATGATTTAGTTTCGCTACTCATTGTCTCATGGTTATTCGTAATCATCTAAATATGAAAGAAAGATTAGTGGACTAATGAGTAATGACATTTATCTCGCAGCTTTTACAAAACTCTATTTTTTATTGTTTGTCAAGAATTATGGTGTGCTGTGAAATTTTGTCTTTATAAGATAATTTTCAAATTTTTATAAGTATTTTCTTTATTTCATCGAAGAATAACGTCAACGGATCAGGACAAATATCACAAATAGTAATAGTATCTTCCATTGCTTACTTGAATATATTTTACAAAAATTAAGAGGTATATTGTTGGATCTGTAAAATAGATCATATCGAATTTGATGAACACAAAACCTGTTCGTAAGTTTAACGATTTATTTATAGAACGCAAGTCTAAGCTGGTTCAGATAAGAAGCGAGCTGGTTAAGAGATGACGTTAGTGAAGGACAATTTAGTCAGGTTCTTTTAGAAAAGATTGTGTAATCAGGAAGTCTTGTATTTCTATAGAAGAAGAAGTGGCAACATTCTTTCAAGAATTCAAGTATGCAAGGTGTACTCGATCAGCCTCCATAGGTCTAAGATGGCTATGATCAGATGCGAGTTGAAAAAGAGCACTGTAGCAGAATAGAAGCGAGCTGGAAGAGACAAGCTGCGAGCTGTTGAGAAGGTGTCTAAGCTGGAAGAGTAGGAAACGTCAAAACTGATCCAGCAGTCATCCAAGCTGGTCCAGCAAAGGACATCCAAGCTGATCAAGCAGAGGACCACCAAGCTGGTCCAGCAGACATCTAAGCTGATCCAGCTTAGAGCGAAGATCAGCACAGACGTTATCAGTCCAGTTCAGAGACCAGTTGGGAGAAACCAGCTCAGAGATCAGATCAGCAGAGGCTATCAGATCAGAGCAAAGCATTTTGAACACAAGTGAATGCGAAGACTATATTGTACTAGTTCAAAGTGATTTGATTTGTCTTGTCAATGTTAGGTGCAGTCGTCACATGTTCAAAGTCAACAAAGCCTGTAGACGCATTAAATGATAAAGGACATAAGGTACAACTATGTCAGAATTTTACAGAAGCCTTTTCAATGGCTAGGAACTTGCGTCCAACAGATATATCAGATCAGAGGCTTTATATACCGACGATGAACATAGAAATAAAGTGTGAGGCACAAAACCGAAATAGAGAGCAAGTGTCATGTGCAACAGTCGAGAGCTTATACACTCATGTGACAGCTGGTGTACAAGCTGAGCTAGTGTTCAGGTGTGAGCTGGTGCACTGGCCGAGAGCTTTAACGCATAATCTATAGTCGACCGCACAAACAGGGAAGAATATGAAGATATCAGCTTGAAAGAAGCACCTCCCAGTATGTGAGAAAACAGCCGAGAGAGTGAGCTTACACTGTAATTTTCTCACACACAGATGCACTTACATATGAGAGCCGTGAGCTTAATAGTTAGATGAGTGAATCACAAATACACAAATCATTGTAGCTTTTCTCACTGTTAGACAAGTCACAAAGCCTATGAGCTGGTGTGCAGTTGAGTGCTAGGAGTTCTCGCAGTCGAGGGCTGTTGGATCGGGTCTGTACAAAGTGCTGTAAGATCAAATCTTCTAATGAATTCTTCCAGCAATGGAAGAAGAGGAGACGTAGAAGATTGAGCTCCGAACTTCCAGAAACAAATCCGCAGCGTATTTTCTTTATAATTTTGTTTACAGCTTTCTACATCTCGCATTTCATGATTTAAATCTGTTTTAAGCTTTCAATTTTTAGAGAGTATTTCGGGCCCTTTTCCGCATGATTTTTAATCATACCTGATCTACTTCTCGAGGACTAGCATGAAACGCTGCTCCGTGCTGATCCAGCTTAGGCGTGATCTGTCGTTGGATTTTGCGTGCTGTTTTTCAAAACCTATTTTAATGTACGTAATCTGTGTTTTCGATCCATGAATTGGTGTCCAAACCGTGTGAGAGCTCATGGCACCGGTTTTTTGTTTCCATCATATATAAATAACAAAATTTCAAAAAAAAATTCCAAAAGAGAGGTAGTTGAGAAAGAGTTGATGTATCATATTGAAATGGAAGAAAGAATTTGCGGTATGATTCGCAGAAAAATACTCCTAAAGATACTATGGATAAATCCATATAAGAACAATTAGCAAAATGTTTGTACATTATTGGATGAAATGAAAGTTCCTTCAATGAAATTTATATTTGTATGTCCGTGAGATAACCGGTCGACATTTCCACAATATCTTGATTGCAACCATATCTCTTAAAGATCAATTTATGATTCAACCCGATGAAAATGTTGTCCCATCATAAATCCTTCACGATTCTAGATTCTATCCATGCTTCAAGATAACAAAAATGTTTTAAAAATTTTAACTTAATACAATGACAAGATTATTCTAGATTCTATCCATGCTTCAAGATAACAAAAATGTTTTAAAAATTTTAATTTAGTACAGTGACAAAATTATATTAGTGTAATCGATGAAACATGTTTAACACACATCGAGCCGATCCTCCATTCCTCCGTTTGTCTCATAGTTTTTACCACCGTTACCACCAGCTATATCTTTTGATAATGTGACAATGCTCGGTCCTACAATTGATATCATAGCCAAGATCACGAGTTCAATTTTCATTGATTGCATTAAGTGCAATTATTAGGAGAGGATTGTTGAAGTGCAATAATTGTCCTTCCTAGGTAGAACGATGGAGCGGGGCAGGGTCAGTTTGCCATTATCATCTCTACCCCCGAATAAATCGGGGATCCCCATCTCCATTCCCGTGGGGATCGGTTCGGGGAAGGGGTTCTACATTCCCGCCTCTAATTTATATATATATATATATATATATATTATTATTATTATTATTTGATAACATATTATTTGTGTTCGGAGAGTTCAAGGATGTGATATTATTATCATCCACATTCCCATTTGATTCGGGGACTTAAAAATCCACATACACGTCTTGTTTCGGGTTTCCTCACGGGACCCCAAATCCGCGGGAAAAAGCGTAATCCCTAATTGTTATACAGTTTAAAAAATTGAAGTTACACCGCTATCATTAGCTATAATTTCTGATAAAACGATAAGCGCTCGATCCTATAATATATTATATTGTACTATATATTTATAATATGTTAAAAAAATTAATTACTATTCACACGGCAGCAAGTGCCATGTGAATTGTGAATTATGAAATGTGAATTGAAATGCTTGGCCAAAAACGCCTTAGTAAAAATGGTAGCACCATTTCATGAAACAATGCATACTTTCTTCAAGTCTTTTCACGCTCCCCTTATTTGCATTTCTTGCACCAAATCTTTCTCTTCCCTTCCTCTCTAATTTAGTTCTTCATGCGATTTTTAAGTCTTAGTGTCTAAAGTCTAATTTTAAGTCTTAGGCTCCGTTTGGATACGTTTTATAAAAATAGTTTCATAAAAGTGTTTTTAAAAACTTTTTTTTGCAAAATGTTTTGAAATTTTTTTAAAGGTAAGTATGTGTTTTGACAACTATTTTATAAAAATATTTAGATAATTATTTTAAAAAATGATTTATAATTAAGAAATAGTATTAAAATAGCATTTGAATGATTAATCTAACAAAAAAATTTAATTGACCATTCGCATAAAATTTACCTATATTTTGTTTTCTAAAAACATTATAAACATCTTTAACTTGTTCTTCAAAAAGTTTACTTCAAAACTAGTTTTTAAAAATATTTTTCAAAAACATTTTATAAAATCTTGTCCAAACACATACTTTAAGTTTTTTTAACTTTAAAACCACTACATTTTTATAAAACGTGTCCAAACGGAGCTTTAATGTCTAAAGTCTAAATTTACAAGATAAAAACTCTTGGTTTGGATTTTCTAAGCTTTTAAGCTTAAATTCGAACTTTGGAATTAATTTAAGAGTTAATCAATTTTGAATTTTTTTAAGCAATTGCGATTAAATTCAAGTTTTACAACATAAAATTTTGGACTTGAATTTTTAAGTTTTAATGTTTAGAATTCGACATTAAAAATTTTGTATCGAATAATAGCATCTTATTTCAACATTTGTGTAACTTTAAAATTTTTAGTGTTATTATTTAAAAGTCGACAGTCATTATATCTTACAAAACGAGTTCTCATCAACCGTGACGGGGCAATATCGTTTCAAGGGAGTCAAACTCATGCCTCGACTATTTTTCATAGACACTTTTTGTTCACGGTAGTTTATAATTTTTCTAAATTATACACATTATATCCAACAAACTTCACCTAATGTAACATAGAAAAAATTCCCTTATTGGCCCCTCCCACTTGTTTGACCGAGTCTTTCTGCGACACTTCACTGCTTACGTCTCTCCCCGATAAATTTCTTATTGGACTCTTAATTGCTACTGCCCAAGTATTAGTGCGGTTTTCCCTTTTAAATGACTTGGGCTGAGATAGCAGAAGCCCAGTAGTTGACTTCTATTAAATTTTTGGGTCACTGAGAACAATTTATGAAGGCCAAAACATTATATATATATATATACAAAGTCAATTGTCACTATTGAGCAAAACTTGGACCAAAATTCAGACTAGTAATATCGACTTTTAAAATTTAAAAAATTTGACTGAAAAAACCTAAGAAACCACAAATAAAATTTTATCTTGTTATATTAATGATAATCATTTGTAATTGGTTGTGTTATTTCTTAATATACTAGAATATGTCAATTATAACTACACAATTATGATTTTCCACCATATATTTTGTGGGAATTCGATATATAAGTGTGTATATATATATATTATCAAATTTGATATTATAGCCAATTGTACTCATATTTGTGAGTTCTTTTTAGCTCTCCAGCTCACCCTACTAAAAAATCCTAGTTTCGCCCGATGCCTACCATATAAAAACTTTATATATGAATATAGTCATATGGATACATGTCGGAAAAAATAAATATGTATATATATTATTAATGTAGCATCGGCCAATCTGGTCAGTTGTTACATTGATAATAACAAGCGCATCTTGGAACTTTTGTCTCAGTATTACAGCGGACGCTATATAAACTATCTCCTGCTTTTTTAATGCACGGCTCTATGCATACTTGAATCCCGTGTATCTGGCAATTGCCTGGAAAATGTACCAGCAATTGTTTGCGCCCACCTTCTCAACTGCACAGATGGAATAAAACCAAAGTTCTATGATTAGAACTTATGATATATGTTGCTACAAATGTGGATTAGATATCAAATTCATGTATCCAGGGAAAATAAAAATAAAAATTTGTGTGTCCATTAATAAATAGAGATGTGATTTGATTATGTGAGTGTCTAAATTTTATTAAACTTGTAATGTAAGACACCGTTATAAAGATTAAGCTATATCAACAAAATCTAAATTATATATGAATTGTATTAATTTGTAATAAATTTTCTTGATGATTTAAGCAAGTCAGTTAAACTATGTTAGAGGAACACGTTATTGGTAATTAACATCAGGATTATATTGTTCAAAACCGGATAGAAAAGATGTTTTGGAATATAATAAAACAGATCACAAGAATTTCGATCAATCTTTGGAGAAGAAATTAAGATAATTTTCTGAGTAATCGATGGTATTAATTGAATTACACTATTTGTATTTAACATATCAAATTCATCACGTACTTTATGTTTTTGAGTTTACACAATAGTGTGTGTATTTTCAATGCCAATAAGTCAAAAATATCATAGAAAATGTTAAATTATTAAATTACTGCACAAATTATTTTCGATCAATTATATGATACTATTAAGTTATACGAATAATATGAAATTATAAGTTGTCTGAAAGTTATTTCTTTCCTATATATACATGAATGAGAAGGTCAGTGTTCAGGTGTAGCTCAAACCTGATAAATATAGAAGAAATACTATAGCAACCACAATTACAGAAAGTGTCGAAATCCTTTTCATCTTGAAATTTCGATGAATTTCAAATATGCCTCAATTCCTTCGAATATGACTTGTTTCAACACACATACACACAAAAATATATATATATATATATATATATATATATATATATAGTGAAAAAACGTGTACAAAATTTGAATTCTCACCTATAATACATGGAAAGTATAAATTTTAAAAATATAGGAATTACAATCACATGTCATTTCGTGCTTGTCCTTTCTATCAGATTAGAAAACATGAGAAAGTAAATAAAGGTCAATGTTTTAACATATATATATATATATATATATGTATATATATACTAAAACAAAATAATGATGATTTATATTTTAGTATATATCTTGTTGTAGAGTTACAGCATTCTTAGCATGGATCAGTTTATATCTGAAGTGCAAGATAAAAATAAATTTACTTTTGATAAAAGGCAGTGCATCACTCGAATTACATCGTCAATCACATGTTCTTTTTTCTTGTGTTACATTTTATATTACATAATTATATATGTATAGGATTTCAATTATGTAATGATTTACTTGCAAGAGCCAATAATACCATAAATATATTCTGTTTCATGAAATATAACAAAATTTAGCAGTGGATTTCATCTCAATATCCTCATGATATAAAGAATTGTCCTTTCAAAGAAAATAAGGCTTCGTAAATGGCAATATTAGGACCAAAATAAAGGTTGTATGACGTCAATATAAGTTACAGATATATTAGCTACAAAATTGCAAGTCCATGTAACCTAAATAAAGAACGGATGAAAATAATAGGCATGAAAATAAATGGACGTGACAAGAACGTCAATTAGGGTACTGAAAGTCTGAAACAATGTAACATGACATTAATTGCAGTTATTGTTAATTGGTAAATATTGGAATGATATTTTATTATGTTTTCTTTGAAGTATACAGATTATAATAAATCACTACAAAGATTAAGTTCAATAATTAGGAATTTATCACCATACCAAATCACTATGCAATCAAGGGAATTATTTCCAGTACTCCCCTCCAGTTGGTTAATGAATATCATGAGGTCCCAACATGTCACTTAAGGCTCGAAATTGTTCATTCCCAATGACTTCGTGAAGATCTGCAAGTGAGAATATGATTGAATACATGAGGTTACAATTAAACGAACCACTAATTTTTCCCACACGATGTGGCAATCAATTTCGATATGTTTATTATGCTCATGAAAGACAAGGTGTTTGGAAAATATGAAGAGCAGCTTGGTTATCACAATACAAATTTGCATGTTGCTCTTCTGAAACATTCAGATCTTGCAAAATGTATGTTATCCATGTAATATGTAAACATGTTGCTGGCATAGCTTGATATTCTACTTCTGAAGATGATCGGTCAACATATGTTTGTTTCTTAGACTTCCAAGAAATTAATGAAATTCCTTGAAAGATGCAAATCCGGTAATAGAACAGAGTCATTGAGCAATCGGCCCAATCAGAGTCACAATAGGCTTTCTATGTGAGATTTTTAGAGAATGGAAAAATAATCCTTGACCGCGACTACTTTTGAGAAATCTCAAATTCTTAAGGTTTCTTCCCAATGTGGTCTCCGTGGAGTCTGCATAAATTGACTTAAAATTTGCACCGAGTATACTATGTCAGACATTGTCACTATGGGGTAAACGAGGTAAATTAATTTCCCAACCAATCTTCTATATTTTGTAGGGTCATGTAGTACATCACCATCGTCCGCTTTTATTTCAAATGTTGTTCTATAGGAAAGAAATATGACGTGATTCGAAGAGTCTGCATCCTTCTAAGTGTCAAGTGCATACTTCTCTTGGCAAATAAAGATACTCTTTGGGATCTAGAAACCTCAATGCCTATAAAATATTTTAAATAACTACATCATTGAGGCAAAGTTGCTGAAAAAGAAACTCCTTGAGTGATTTAAAAGATTGTCATTATTACCGGTTACAATAATATCATCAACGTAAATTAGAAACAAACTAAATGTGTTACCTCCACTGATGGAGAATTTAAGTTTTGGTAAAGACAAAAAGAGATTAATCAATCAGCTCAGAGAATAATTGACCAGATCAGGAGGGAGCTTACTGCGTTGATTACTCAGACCATATCGGAGCTAACCTGGTAAAGGACAAACCAGCTCAGGGACTCTAGAACTAAGCTAAGCTGGTTAAGGACAACTTAGCTCGGAAGAACAGATTGCATATTTAGATCAGCTGTTCGGTTACGTGGAGTTTATCAGTTGAGTGAAGTATAGAACATACAGAACAGATCAATGCAGACTTCGTATCAAACCAGCTCGGGTGGACCAGCTCAGACATATCATTTTAGAGCAAGAAGTGTGATATCAAATCAGAACTAAGTTTCAACCTAACCAGTCAGTTTATCAGTTAAGAGAAGAATAGAACAATCAGATTAGATTAGAGCAAGTTTCGTAAGAGATCAGTGCAAGCACCAGCTTGGAGGTATAACACAGAAAATCTTGCCACAGCTGGTCAAGCTAACCTAGTCAAGCGATACAGGACAAAAAGAAAATTTGTTCAAGTGCAGAAAAGGTTTTTCATACACGATAGACTATAGAGTCGTTGTAAGACAAAAGAGGAAGGGCTCTTTTTATCTCATATGATTTTCAGACTGTCTCGCACCTGTTTTAGCAAAATGGGCAGAGAGATTTTTTATGAGACATTCTAAAGTTTACATTTTTGTGCTAAGAGCAAAAACGTGTTGCAGACAAAGGTCAACCTTCAGGAGATGCATTTATTGGAGCGTATTTCTTCTTTATACAAGAGAAGTGTATCTATCGGCTACATATTAACCGTTGAAGAAGAAGAGTATATATAGATGATGAGCTGAAGCTTGTGAATGCGAATGCAAAAAACAACGAGTTACAACTGCGAATCATTAAAACGATCAACTACGATTCACAACAATCATCCTGCTCACTACGACCTTACTCTAAAAAGCCTAGAATTCATTTCTAAGTCGTAGATTCACTCTGTAGTATTGAGCTTACTTTGTAAATAAAAAAAACAGAGTTGAGAGATAGAAAAGCTAAAACAGCTTACAACTGTAACTTGTATTCCAGAACAGATCGCGAGTCTGTTTCTATTGTAAGGGTGCTAGGAGTCCTTGCAGCTGCTGGCTGGCTGACTGGATTATAACAGGAGCTGTTGTAACCAAATTTTCTAGTGAAAATTCTTCCAGTTTGGAAGAAGGAGAGACGTAGGAGTTTAATCTCCGAACTTCCATAAACAAATCATATATATATTTTATTTACAGGTTTCAGTTTTTACTTTATCTGTTCACTGTTGAATCGAGTTATTTTCACACAATTATCTTTGTTAATCGAGACAACAGATTACACTGAGAAAGCTCCAAGCTGGTAACTCAGCTCAGAGACAAACCAAGAGATTGCAAAACAATTTTTATGAAAAGAGTTTTAACAAAATCGAAAGGAGTTTTGTGGAGACCTGATCGAAAATCTTAAATAATTAAACTAGGAGGTGCGAATTGAAAGATAACAATTTTTTCTGGACTGATTTGCAACCTCTTAAAAATTTCAGATTTCAAGGAAACATAAAATAGGCTATAACTTTATTCAGGAAATGTGACGCCCGAACCCAACGGGGCCACGAGAATTGGGGTAAACAAAATTTTCGAATAAAAGAAGGGCTAAAAGATAATTTGTTATAAGCTGCATCTCTTATAACTCAAAGGAAACAAACCACAAAACAAAATTCGAAGATCAGCAGGTACTTAAGTTCGCGCGCTACTGCTAAACATTTGCGGAAAACAGGGTATTTCATATAACCTTGCAATTGCGGTTTACAACAGCTGCTATTCGATGAAAATATACAACCATTGCTACTGATTTAATACAGCACAACCTAATCAAAACAATACAATTTAGACACGGAAAACGTAGGCCTTGGATAAACACAACGCCACCCATCTGCTGATTTCAAGTTGCACCTGCTGTTCCTCCATCAGCTGTCGTACCTGCACCATTTTAAAAGCTAGTGAGCCTAAAGGCTCAGCAAGTAAAATCTGAGTAGTAACAATTTCATAAAACGCAGGCAGACATCTGTACAATGCATATGTTAAGGAACTTCAATATACAATATCATTTTCGTAAATACAATTTCATTTTCAGTTGATCATGGCATATAAGTTCTATGTGGTCCAATTTGCACTTTGATCAAAATGACTCCCGATATCAGTTTTTGCATATAGCTCATATTAAAGGGCAGTCGACATCTTCGACAACTGCTCACCCTTCTCCTTGGTGACCTTAACTATCTATGCCATAATCTAAAACATCTTTTTGTTCCTTAACAATCTTTTCTTCACACACTTCTGTAAAACATCGGGTTCCATCATTTTAAACATTTGCTTCCCATTTTAAAACTCTACTGAGTATTGAATTCGACTTTGGAAACGTATCGTTAAAATGGAACTGGTTGAAAGAAAACCAGTCGCAAGAAATAGTACCAGTCGCAAGACTAATACCAGCTGAAATGAACAGTACCAGTCGCAACAAATAAGAATCCAGTCGCAAGACTAAAATCCAGTCGCGAGGTCTTTTAAATAAATATAAAGTGAAACGATGTCGTTGGAGCGATCAGCAGATGGAATAATAAAGCTACCTGCTGATCTTTCTACAACTTAATGGAACGACGTCGTTAGCACATCAATCAGTCGCAAGGAAAAGTGCTAACACGATTATATGAATAGTACCAGTCGCAACAAATAAGAATCCAGTCGCAAGACTAATACCAGCTGGAATGAACAGTACTTAAAACGAATAAAGCAACTGCTGGATTCTA